>JAGDQP010007809.1:0-26838 GCA_022664845.1 Lepisma saccharinum | reverse complement strand
CTTTCGGTGTTGACCCACCATCGTGAGGACAATTGGGGAGCTGCTGTGAATAAAAGACAGTGACGATCACAGTGAGAGTTTCGGCTCTCCTCTCCCAACCCGTCTGGTCAGCGTAGGAGCAGTAGACCAACTCATCACTTCGGGGAGAGGCCTCATCCACTAGTGGATTGAATATGGCTGTGGTTTATTTATTATATGATATTAGAGGCGCAAGGGGCGAGCAGGGCCCTCGCTACTCAACAGTGAGACGATATAAAAACTGGGACAAAATCCCAACATTCATTTTTTTTTAAAAAAATAAGGTTGAAAACCTTCTTGTGTTTTAGTAAAACGTCAAGATGGACAATAAACTACTTCGTTTGTGATTCTGAAACGCACAATCATTGGTGCACTGAAATTTGCAATTTTGTTCAACGTTTTCGGAACGCGGTTATGTATATTTTCTGTCTGTAGCAGAAATTAAGGCAAATAATTTGTTTTGTAACTATGGTAGGCAGAATCGTTGTGAGGTATTTCAACGCCCGAGGCATATGTATCAAATGTCGCCCCCCGTTTTCATTGGAATTTACTTTAATTCTAGTATATTGTATAGGAATTGAAAAAGGAAAGATAATAAGAAAAGTGGCCAACACATTTGTATAAATTTTACGAAAAAAAAATATTATAATTCAAATTGCCTGTGATTAGCATAAAAAAACGAACTTTTTTTCTAACCTGACAATTTTTTATTCGGTGCTTAGTATATTGGGAGTTTTTATTCATATAAAGTTTTCCACACCCCGAATTTGGCGTCCGCCAGCTTTGGTGCTCAAGGTAGGTGGTTCATCCTCACTAAGGCACTGATGCTACGTTTTCCTGTTCGGCTAGAGTACAATCATATCTTTAATGTAGTTTAGACATCTGTCCTAACTTTTTGTAATGTATATACATAGAAAAACTACATTTCCCAAATTCATCAAGACGCACAAGAAAAACGATAAGCGAGCCAAGCTCTGCTTTTTCGTTAACTTAAAGTTTAGAATTAATACTTTCAGAGTATCCAACTTTTAGCTGCTACTAGCTGCAAACTTTTACGTGAAACCTCCCCAAACGTGAGTAAACGCGTTGCGCATGTAAATACCTGGCGATGATGCGTATAGAATCCGCACCTTTTGTAAATGAAAGATAGCGGAGCAGTAAAGGACTTGTTAACAGTAGTAACAATGTAGTGAAATGGGGTGGAGTGGGAGCTGGTGTGCAAGAATGGGGCGGAAATACGCTCTGACTTCTAAGGTGCAAAACATCATATTATTCCTTCCATGAGTTCTTACCTCCAAAAATGGATATAAATCTTTTATAAGTTATGATTGAACTCCTGATTAGCCCTGAGCTCTTGAGAACAAATTGAAAAAAAAAATCAACGATTTTGTAATACGTAATGTGTCTGACAGATTATTACAAAAAGTATAAATGCTATATTTTCCTAGACGTAGGTGCACAACGTTCATGAAATATTACTACAGCAGGTACAAGTTAGATGTCTATTTCAAACGGGTTCTTCTACAGTAATTCTGAAATTAAGATAATGGCGTTGTTGAGTTCGTTTTATTACTTTCGAACACATTGGAATCGAAGACTGCGATTCCAAAAGCCTTCAAATTTATTTTAATTTCGTGAGAAAGTTAAGGACAGAAACATAATTAACAGAAAAAGTTGTATATAATTTTATCTTTCCAACATTATTTTGCAAAAGTAAAATATTTTCAAACTACTGCCTTCTCCAACTATTTTTAAAATACCTGCAAATTTTCCTATCGTTTAAAACTTAGATGTGTATGACAAGTGTTTGTGTCAATTCTCTAACATTTATGGTTTTTGGACAAGAAACCGTTTGGAAATATATGCCTGAAAATATGTAATATCGCATATTGTTCATGTTACTTTTGAGGGTAACTAAGGAAGTACAAGATATTGTTAAGGTACATTATGACCTATTGTTGTTTTATATCTTTAGCACATTAGTGTCATTTTTTTTCCTGTTTAGTTTCTAATCACCCAGGAGCCCGCTCTAGACTAACAAATATAGACACTTATTAAAATACCTACTTGACTCTACTTCCTGCTATAGTCAGAAGTGGCAAATCCTTACTGCTAGTGATGGTAAAACAAACCAAAAGGATCCGAGATTCATCATTTGTTGACTAACAACTCAACTCTTTCGCTGCCAAGTCGACTAAACTTAGAGTAGATACTTAATTTACACCAAAAGTACCTCCTGTATACTATAGGGTAACTGTACTAGTAGTAGGCTGTTGCGCAGGAAACTTGTGCAAATAAGGTAACAACAGATAGAAAGTTGATGAGATGACCGCTGGTTTCCGTAAAGCTTAAAATGACGCAAAATGACGTTTGCAGGGTCGTGACATGGTGGTACTAGACAGGTGAGGTAAACCCATGGATATCCCGTGTGACGCGGATGGGAGTGGTCATTGTAGTGTATTTACTTAAATAGATCTTCCGTAGGTGTTTGTTTAAAACTGTTATGTATTTGCATTAAAGCTTCTTTTAAAGGACTGAACGCGCGTTTTATAAAGCGTAGGATACTTGGTCCTACCTACGTGTGCTGCTTTTTCAACAATTAAGTGGTTTCCGTCTAATCAAACACCATTTTCCTCTTTGTACTAGTGCTCTCCACTTCTGGCGACTGCTAGTGGATACAATGATTACTTGAATGCAGTGATATTTGTCAATAAATTGATTGATTTTAATTCATAGATCATTTTGGATTTAGTTTGATCGGTGTTAAGATTCCAAGAACTAGTAGTCACCAGGGGTCCAATTTGTATTATCACCAACTATTTCTGATTTATAACTAACGTGTATTTCCAGTTAGTTTGGTACTGACGAGTTTAGATGTAGGCCCATATGATTCAAACGTTTAAAAGGACATCATGATACTGATCTACATGTATTTAGAAGTTATTGGACGTGTATATATCAAATAACCACCATTACAGCTGAAACCGTAATTCTCTTTTGGAAGCCTATAAATCCACATTCGTAAATTTTCTACTTAGGTAAATGATCAATGGTAGGGATAGGTTGAATGTACTCTGTATACGAACGATTTGATTAATATCCCTGACAACCAACGTTTAATTGTAGGTGTCAAAATTGCAATTTTTTCCGATATCTGTATTTGAAAAAGGACAGAGATACAAAATATTTATCGAAGCGGTATTGATTTTTTTAAGATATAGCTAATGTATTATTTCTAGAATCAAAAGGTAATTTTTAAGACATTTTCTATTAAAAGAGACGTTAGGTATCCCCCAGATAATATACCGTATAAATAAACTATATAATGCTCTGACGCAGAACAACTTTGCTGGACTATTTCTCTTACGAAACGACGAAAGCTCTCTACGATGTTAGAAAATATGTTCCGGCAGCGACAGTTGCTAAAATTAATGCATTTCTTCGCTGTACTCTTAAACTAGAGATTACCCAAAAGAGAAAAAAACAGATGGTCCCAGCACAAGTGTTGAAAATAGACGAAGAGAGAAAGGCGCAAGACGGAACCTGTGCTTGTGGTGGTAGGAGTAAGTGCGATCGAGTACTGGTGTTTCTATGTGTGAGCATTCGACGACGAAGGTCAGTTAGTGTTAGTGGACACAGGATGCAGTGGTACTGTGAGGCTGCTATGTAAACAAGTTGCGGGTAGTTGTGTTAATGTTATATTAGTAAACATACGACAGAACAGGTCAATTGACCTGCTATGGTTCTTACTTGGGATAGTAGAAGGGAGGGATTTGAACCTGGATCGAGCATTGATATTATGAGAAGTGAGGGCGAGATATTAAAGTGGTTCTGTGTATTGTGTAGGAGACGAGAGTGCGATTTACTAAGCGCATCATATCTACACAGAATTCGACAAGCTGTGGTTGTGAGGTTGTTAGCGGATGTGTTCCATATCTCGCAGGAAACTCCAACGCGGGAGGAACGTCTCGTTGCATAACTGATTAAAACCCAGCTGTGTAACGAAGAAGTTGTGGGTAGGTTTAAAACACTAGTGATAATTGACGATGGGACAGATGATGAGGACATAAGAAGTGATTTCGGTGATGATACAGCGTTAGGAGAAGGGACAACGTTGCTGCCAGAACGAAGTCCACCAGTCGTTGAGCACCATGAAGGCAGTAGTTCGTCATCTGATGCTCCATTACCACCAAATAAACTGTTCACAAAATTCCCAGACAATTACTTGACCGATGCATACAAGATCTGGACGAAATAGTCCACAGGGCCGGAGCCTCTCCATTTGTACCCTCCTAGATTAGTGATTGGCATGTCACCGCGTGTAAAAATCACTTCCGTTATGACACAAAAACGTACAATAAAATTAAGACAGCCTTGCAGAAATTTGAAAAGTCACTCACAACGCCTTGCAGACACCAGCATTCTTTACAAAAACGCCTTAATAATGCTGAACGTGAGCATTTCATCGCAATGAGACAACGCAATGCAATTATTCACGACCGCACAATACGCATATGGACCACGAATATTAACAAAGAAAACTATTCACACAACACCATATCATTCACAGCGTCCAGATCATGGGTCACGAGCTTCAAACAAGAACGCAAAATAGTTTCACGCAAGATTACACATAAAACTGGTGCGCGAGTCGATGTTGATAACGCTGCTGCTCAAAAATCGCCGCAGTCTTTGTTCATGAGATCAAGTCTTTCGTTGCAGTGCACGTGTTGACTCCAGAGTAGGTTTGAATACAGCTCAGTCCAGATTTGATAAAGAGTTCCTTTCTGGCAGAACTTTTGCTATACAGGGCAACAACCCAATCTTTGGTGCCATGGGTTCAACCACCGCAACGTCGCATTCATATATGATTATGCCAGTGATTGGAATGGATGGTATACTGTTTCCACACATGTATGCTCTTGTTGCGGAGTCCAGTGGGCATTTTCCAGCGAGCATGACCGCTGAATTCAATAATGTGAAAGCATATGCAAGCAGATCATCGAATGACTAAACGCGATTTGCAAATCTTCCTGGAGCAAGATGTGTGACCCGATCTGTAGGGTAATAATCGTGTTTTGCTTTCGATCGACTCCTGGGCTGCAAAACAAGTATGATGATCTTCACAATAGGACAGTTCCTGCTGGTGTTGAGTTCTATAAGAAGCTGATTCCTGCGAAATGGACAGGCCTTGTACAGTCTGCTAATGTTGCCTTCTTTTGTCCATTCAAAAACATGGTGAAGTTGATAACAAATACATTGGTATTCTCATCCAGCATTAAAGTGTGGCAACGCGAGACCTCTCTCCGCCTTCAGTGATTTGTACATTACCAGTTTTTCGATTCGAAAAGATGATGCGCTTTCCCTTCTTCAAATGTGGCTACTGCAGTGAACATCCCGGGCAATTCCAACACCTCCCGAATATTGCTTCGAAACAGGACTCACAGAGGAATGCTGCGGAGACGCGTGTGAACAGCTCGCTTTCGTCCGCTAGCTGACTGCGAGAAATGTTGGTGTGTTGACCACCCATTCATTCGTGACTTTCACGTCAAATGCAGCTAAACTACAACGGTTGAGTATTGTTCTTGACTTTTTCTCTCGCGTGTTCGATATTCACTTACGACTACCGTTCACGCTTTTCACGCATCTGTCTACAGTTTTCCCTATTGTTTCTTGTGTTACTTATTCATCTTTCTTGTGTCTGAATTGCTATCTTGTGCCACATCATTTATCATAATTTTCTTCAGAGCTATCAATACTGCATTGCAGATAGCAACCTTGTTTATGGTCTTTCCTAGTCCTTCATGAACTTCTTATGGTTGGTATGTTCCTTTTGGTTGACTTTCCCTGTTTCTCTGTTTCCAAGATATTCACTTTCACCGTCATTCCTGTCTTTCTCTAAGTTTGCCGCCATTCCATGTTTCCTGTTCTCTAGTCTCACTCCCTATGGTTTTTAGCAGTTTAAATTTTGGTGAACTCCATCATTATCTTTTCACGGTCAATCATATGCCGTGTCTGATTTGCTCGGCAACAATATGGTCCTTTAGTTGTAAGGCTCAGGCTGGGATACGGGAGGGGAGAGGATTCGGAAAGGTGTCGGACAGGGCCTATGTTGAAGGTGTCATCCCGGCATTTGATTTGTATGATTGAGGAAAAGCCCTGGAAATCTCAGTCAGGATGGTTGGCCGCTCGTTTCCAACCGGAGACTTCCCGAATACTACGCCAGCGCTCTACCACTGAGCATAAATTTGATTTATCAGGAAACAGATCGATAAATTGTTGAAATAATGCTACAAACAATACAATGGAGTGGAGAACCCCCAACCACCACCATGTGTGTGAGTGCCATCTAGTAGAAGCAGTGATGAAGTCTGCATGGCCATAGACATCATGGAAGCTTTACTGTACCGTACTGGTAGTTATACTAGTAAAATAGCAAAACAAAGTCCAACGTAATTTGATTTTGTTATATAAATACTCAGAGTATCGTTTATTGTTTTCAAAATTAGTTACGAATTGAAATAAAAATCTTTTTAGGAAATAAAAAATCTAGTTTGAGTTGCAACAACAAGTGCACCAACCTGACAGCTACAGGCACAGTCCGATTTTGAAGTGGTGACTGCTAGTACAATTCAAGGTATTATTTTTTTTTTTTTTTCAAACTGGTCCATTAGTTCGAACGTTTCTATATACGATCGTGTAGAGACAGGTTCGTTGTGTCTTATACAAGTAGCAGGAGAATCGAAATAAAATTTCCAAATTCGGTGTAAGAAAAAAAATCCTTAATTTGGCGACTACTGGTTCACTTACCCTAGTCTACAAACATTTTCTCGTACTGGTTTCGAATGTTTTTCGTTTTTATTATTTACTTCTTTGGTTACTTGGTTTTCATATATCAAGTTTATTTTGGAGCGAAACTAACGGAAAGTCGTTAATGGAAGGATGAAGAAATTGTACAATCCATTAATGGTCCGCTGTTGTTATCAGAGAGTGAAACCTGCAGTAACTGCTACAATTTTCTTTGTATCTGAGTGAAAAATCGGAATATGTAAAAATATTGTGGACAATGTAAAACACAGTTCAAGTGCATTAAAATCAACCACTATCTTGCGTAATGATGAGCGTACTTCATTCATTTTATTCGCCATTGTGTTCATTTTCTTCTTTCTGTCTCTTTGTGGCAATATATCCTTAGGCGGAATCTATTTGGTCTTCTTTGTTCTTGGGCCTGATCAAGAAGAACCACTATATGTTGTAGAACACAATATGTGGTGTTTGAAACATTGAATAAATGTTGCAGGTAAAAGGATTTTTTTTTGCTATTGGGCTAGTAGACAACTGCAACTTAGATCACATACAATAGTATAACTAGCTTACAATTAGTTATATAGAAATGATAGTGATGTAATTTTAAAGCTCTTAAAGTGTCCTATAGCGTTAATATTACATATTGTAAAACTATGTTACAGTTACAGAGTTAAATGTATTTAAAGCTATATACATATAATAAAAAAAAATCGATCAGCTTTCCTTAATATATCTGAAAGAGAAAGTCAGAAATAAATTAAATTCTTTATAGTGTACATTTTCCAATTACGTCCCTCGAATTTAGTGTATACATGACGCTTCAATCTCTATTTTGTGAGACTTATTACGCTTTTGAACAATGCCTTATGTTCTGACGACCGCGGCCATGAAGACGACATGAACCCTAAACCCGCAACGGAGTTCTTTGGGACTTTTTCTGAGGAAAACAGGAGAGGAAGCACCATAATATTACAACATGTTTCACTTCAATTATTTAAATGTCCAGTTTCACTTCTAATTTATCTGCATGAACTGAACAAAAATATAAAAGTTTGTTTAAATAATAAAAAAACTTTACCTATATCTTGCGGTAGATGTGGTTGTTTCTTGAGCCATTCTTGTAGATATGCCATATCCTTCTTTACCTGTGTATCGTCCTCACCAAGTTTCGTGATCAGAGATAATTCTTCTTGTTTTTTCATATATTTGAAATACTTACACCTCATCATTTGAGTCATCGTGATCTAAAAAGAGAGTAGATGGTAACATGATGTTAAAAATACAATTTATGTACTTTGAACTTAAAATCTTTCCCTTTCATTTAGGTTATATTTGATTACTATTCTTATCAATCAGTAGTTTTCTGGTCTTAGCCAAAGGTACTTGAAGGTATTAAATTAAATTCAAAATGCAACTAAGCGATTTTCAATTTCGCGCTCTGTAGTGTTACAATTTTCTTCCTCTGTTGTTATTCGGAAGACGCGATTCTACAATCATCGTTCTTGAAAAGTAGAGATTTGTTCTATTTCCGTACTAGTTGTGTTATTGTATGTGTGTACAAGAAACATTTGCAGACAAACTAGACACTATATTTTCTAACGCTCGAACTAGAAACCCAATCAATAGGAATTACAGTACTCTTAATACTCTAAATTTTCGACACTTTAACCTTGCCTGTTGATTACACCGTAATTCAAATAAGTTTCACCAGCTAAAGAAATGCTATAAAGTGGGAATGGACCTTTCTTAATAACATGGTAAAGCAATAATTCCTTGCAAGAAATTGTAGGAAATGAAATCCATTACAGTGAATATCGTGACACAAGAAGTCATATCTTTAATAACTTCCCAGTAACAAAAAATATTTTCTAACGAATAAGCCGAAAGTTAGGGTTTTGGCGAAAAACATTTTAGAGCTACGATTCTACTAGCAATTTTAAAGGCTCCGGTCCCTTAATAGGCCTTTTTAGCCACTCAAGCATTATTTTTTATAAAATAGGCTGGCAACACTGACAACTGTCGTGCTTAGGTTCGTGAAAGTCTACCACAGTAGTTGTGTCGAATAATGTTTATGCCAAGTTTGGCTCAACTAAGTCTAACTGAATGGGACAATTTGAATAATGTATTATTATTTAAAGAATGGGCTGGCAACACTGAACTACTCCACGAATCAAAACTGTGTCAGCGGCACTGAGCTAGTCTAGCTAAGACCTTTCGAACGGCTTCTCATGCATAACTTTAGCACCTGATGGTTAGCGAAATATATTTTTGTCATGTGCTGGCAACACTGACTACGAGGTTTCTGGGGAATGGTACATTCGCTCTATGCTCCTGTTTTGTCGGACAATGTTTATGACAAGTTTGGTGCTGCTATCACTAACATAATAGAAGCAATTTGAGAAGAAGATGATTTTGAAGAAAATAGGCTAGCAATACTGGTAAGTGGGGTGCTTGGCAACGTAGGACTACTCAGTGTTATTTGCACCCCCTTTCTCCAGAGGTTTCAGAGGAAGTATCTGATGAGCAGAATTGGCGTGGGTCAATGAAAATTTGACCCACTACCTACCTTTACCTACGACCCACAGACCCACCAAGACCCACCGAGACCCACTGAACTACTGAGGGTGTTGGAAGGTAGGCGGCCAGGGCCTATATTGTAAGTACCATCCCAACATTTGCCTGGTATGACAGGAAAAAAAACTGAAAAATCCTCAGGATGTTCGGTCGCCGGGATCTATTCCAGGACTTCCTGAATGCTAAGCCAACTACAAGTATCTACTACTGAGCAACGGCCGCTCCGTCTCACAATACGAGATTAAGACTACAAAGGGAACATTGATACGTAAATTTCATCATCATGTGTAGGAAGATTTGTCCTCTGCTCTGAGCGAAGGCATTTTTCCACATGAATATCAAATATAACTACGAATACATTCATTCCATAGCCACCAAAGCTGAAACGGATCACCGGGTCAATTTTTGAACCCGGTCCTCGGTTTTTATACTCGGGACCCGGTGTGACCTGATGGGCAAAGCAGAATTTCATTTTTCTTTCTTTTTACTTATTATACTAATTTTGTAGGTTTTTATGATATTCGGTGAAAATCTTGTTTTATATTGCAGATATGAGTTACATGGATTTAGGCGCATGCTTTTCAAATTTCTTAGATTTTACGCATTTGTAGTCATTCTGAATATTTCTGAATGTAAAATAGTGAAGAGAATCGTAATCGTATATATCCTCATGCAGGCTTGCAAAAAATACTTAAATGTTTGTCAGTAACACTTATTTCATTAATTCACGTCTTTCAAATATATATATCTTAATAATAATAATAAATATGACTATATTTATAATAATACGTTGACAAAATACGGTCATTTTAATGCTTGTGTAAGATATTTTCTATTTCAACAATTTCAATTCCTGCACTGCAGCATGGCGAGTCGAAGTGTCAATCACTAACTTTGAATGAAAACAGAGGGATGCTGAAGAAGGTAAGAGACTCCATCGCTCGTCCAAAACTTCCTCACAGAGTTGTTTCCTCCTGCTCTGCCTTTGCTTGGGAAGAGCCAGCGCCTTCTGAGAATTTCTAGCATTGTATCGGGGAGCGAATGGTGTCGTAGCCAAAACAATAGGCAGTGGGTCAATCCATGCCGACTCACGACCCACTCTAAAACGTGACCCACTTGACCCACTCCATCTCTGCTGATGAGCTACTTTGAAGGGCCATGTTTAAGGTGCTGTTAATCTAGTTAGTGTATTGAATATCACATCGAGTTACTACTCAGGAGATTTGGGGTTCTGTTCCTAGTCTGGGTCAACTTTTATTTACACATAATCTTTTCTGTGTTTTCATGTAATCTTGTCCTACTCAGCTATATATTTAAAATAGTTTCAAAACACTTTGTTCAGTTACTCATCCGTTTCTACTGGACTGATGTCCTTTGTTCCAAAAGTTCTTATGTACGCTTAGATATGTTACGAAGCATTTGCACCCCTTTCCTCCAGGCAAACTTTGCCTAAATGAGAATCGTAATTCCCTTCCTGTACATTTTTTTGGGAGCAATTTCTTTAAGACCTTTCTCCATTTTCCCACCAATTTTATACGTCCTTCATTTTACAACATTCTTCTTTTCTAGGATACTTAATTAGTTTTCATTTTTATCTATCCAATTTCTTTATTTTACAATGCTGCAGAGCAGCACGAGAGCCCTAGTTATTAACAATACGTATCATAAAAGCAGTGATTTTTTCCCACATTGAAATGCTGATACCCAAAATAGTTCAGTAACTGTGTTTTTAAAGCGGCTGCCGCACGTCAAGATACCAGTGATTTGTCTATTCAAGCAGTGCCAACATACATGTCCACTCTGTTCCTTACTCAGCTTTGTTGATTCTTCAGTTTACTACAAGTGACTTCAGTTTACTATTGTGAGTAATGTGCGTCCTTGTGCTTATTTTTAAAATTATCATGACATTGCTTGTTATATGTGCTGGCATTATATTTTATTTAAATTTGAAGCTCTGCAGAGTGTCTCAAACTATTAAACCAAAATATATTGAGACACCGTTGTTGCAATGTCATATAAACTTGTATGGTACAACAGGGTAATTAGTACTATTTGGGTCGAGTTGTCATAAAATTCTAGATAAAAAAGATAATAGTGTGGATGTGAATGCAACATGCATTATACAACACCTTTGAGGAAAAAGTACTTTTTGTCCTTGCAAACTAACATGAAAAGTAATCAAAATATAACAGCAGTTTCAGAGGTGCTTATTACGCCGGGTCTAGGGTATTAAGCACACAATAATAGATCTTTGGGGTACTAAGCACACACTTGAAACGTGCATATCATCAGAAGCACTATAGCATTAGGATATAAAGTCAATTGCTTTATAATCCTACATGAGTACAGAGTTTGGTATTTACGATGTTGGATAACACAATAGGACGAAATAAAATGCATGCATACATAAGGACAAGAAATTCACAGTAAAGGTCTTTAGGCGTCACAGGCTCGAGCCAGGATAGGGCGCAGGAGTGGATGTAGAAAGGTAGTCGGCCAGCCCCTAGTTTGTAGGTATAATTCCGGTATTTGCCTGGTGTGATTGAGGAAAATCTCTGGAAAAATCTATGAGATAAATCCCAATTTGGTGCTGATCCTCTCACACTCAATGCGGATACATTTCGAAAATATTTATTGTTAATTGGTAGGCTACGCTAACAATTCCGGTAACCTAGAATACTTCTATGACCTGGTTTAATACCTAACGAAGAGGAATGTAAAATTTGGTTCAAATCAATGTACGCATATAAATTTGTATATGTAGCATATGGGGACATTTTCAATTTTATTTATGTAGCTCGGTAATGTCGTCAAGGTATAGCCTAACCTGTCTTCTGGAATATTCATATTCTGAATTTGGTTCCCTACAAGGTTCATATATATGAATGACCGATATCCGGATTATTTCAAAATCAAATACCGTGGAAGATCTGACAGTTTATATATGATTTATTTCGATGACAAGTTTCCTGATAATTTGGATGACACCTACACTGGTGGATAATGAATTAACAAATTATAGATTTGATAGATACCAAGGTAATTTGGAAAATGAGCCTTTTTTGAAAAATCAGAACCGAAAATGACATATTCTAGACATTTAAAGTTAAACAGAAACCTAAAGTATGTGGGAAATGACAAATGGAACACATTCTCAGAATGCAGGAAAATTAAACATCTCTTGGAGTAAGAAAAACATAATTGTTCTTTTTTAAAATCTACAAACAGAATAGATTTTTGAAAAAAAATAAATGTAAATTACGTTTTTCGGAAGTATTTTTGTCACAAAGCGGTCACTTCAGTTGGTAGAGCGTTGGCTTCGCATTCAGGAAGTCCTGTGTTGGATACCAAGGATTGAACATCCTGAAGTTTTTACAGGAATTTTCCTCAATGACGCCAGGTAAACGTCGGGATTGCAGAGTCTTTTCTCGAGAACGGTCTTCTCTAATTTATATCAGAAATATTTGGAACATTGATATGTCGGATATCCTCCATCGCTAAATTTCGGATATATGACATCTAAATTATATCTTATGGACTAAATAATAAAATACATTCCTCAATCTTTCAAAAGAATCTCATTCATCAGTACTTTCTTGTCTCTGAAAATTATAAATGCACTGTAAATGATCATTGGCGTGGTACACCTGACCTTGAAGTTTGGTTCCAGGATATGTCAAGAGTGTTCATCAGCACGTTACAAAAATCGATAATAAAATCGACTATCTATTCACGAATAAAATTAAAATCTACCATGAAAACATAGTTTATCAAACAACAGTCAACGTGAATGATGTTTTATACTTACCAATAATGTTAAGAACTAAGTTCTTCTCCCTAACAATAAGACGCTTAAATCTGCGAGGAATTAGTGCAGGAGATTTCTTTTAAGAGTTTCTTTAGTCACTGAAGAAGACAAAAATAGCACTTATAAATTATCTACTACTTGTTTTATCCATTTATTCTGTCATATTAAGTTAAATTAGCAATTCAGTTGTTGTGGATTTGCATAAAGTCTCCGTACTTTTATCGTGAGAGGCTGAATCTAATGCATAAACATATGTAGTTTTAATTACCAAGGGAAATGATTGCGTAAGACGCATACTACTTCCTTCATTTCTCAATAATAATAATAATAATGTATGTTAACATATTTATTCACAACCAATGAAACAATGATTCAATTTCATCAGAAAATATTTGGTATGAAAAATATTTACACAAAGTTGAATTAGGAAATACAGTCCTTGTGTAGTCTTTCAGACGGAAAGGATAAAACATTTGAAAAAAATAGAACTGTTGTAGGAAACTAAACATTTTGAATCTTAAAATTAAATATCCTGTCCGATTCATGACATAATGCAAAGAGGCAATAGCTTCAAGATGTCAATATAACTATGATGATGGTGATTGGTGTTCTATAAGTCACACTGTTTTTGTTTTGTTTTGTTTTTTAGATATTATGATATCGTGCACGAACATACATACTTCAAATACGATTTTAATAATGTGGGAAGAAACCTTGATTCATATGAATAACATCACGCAAAATTTTTATATATTAACCTTATGTTGTTTAATTTTACTTATGCCTATTTAGCTAGTGAAAATTACATAACGATGACCTTCAGTATCATTTTTTCACACGCCAAAAGAATGGTAGGGAGCAGTAATTGCTTTCTTAAAAAATAAATGTTCTCTTTGGATCACGTTTTCACTTTAAAATATGCAGGATTTAACGAAACAAGTTTTCAACGTGGGACATTCATTCAACATAGCAGATTCCGTGTTATTGTTGACCACACGTGTTATTACAGAGTCAATACATCACGATTTTTGTGTTATTGTAACGTGCAATGAGGTACAATTGAATGTTCCTTGCCAAAGATTATAACCAACTGGACCCATAATGATTACGGATATGTAAAAAAGCATGCAGAGTACACAGCACATTACAGTTTCTGTAACATCAATTTACCACAGTTATATCTTAAGAGATTTCTCAGTTTGTTGAAGGCAGAGGGGGTACTTTTACACTTTTTTATTAAATCATTTTCAAAAGTGGTGGTCACGGAGCGAATCCGTACCTAATGTAGTTAGTGATTCTTTAATATTTGCGATATCCAATACCAAGTAAAATAACAGAAGGTTCTTCAGAATGTTTAAATGATCTCCTAATACTTGCTTTGATGAGCGTCGTAAGACCTCTGCCTTCTTTTAAACTCTTTTACTTACAACGAACTTCTCAGACAGCTTGAATGGAGTTGATAGTATCCACTGATTATTAAGTTTGAATTTTACTACGATTATTCTTACTGGATTCATTGTACAGATTCCATTGAACACTCATTTCCAAGTACACACACACAAATAGGGTGTCAAAGATTTTAGCAGAGTGGCACAAAAGCTGAAAAAGAATGCGAAGATAAATAAAGGCAAGATAACGCACATTTATGATATACTAGCGATACATAAAGGATGGGCAAAAAAATAATTGTCAAACCTTTAGGAAAATGTGTGTCTTTGTAATTTGTTGAATTCCGCTTAATCTCGGAGCTACAGGTTGCCGAAAGGTTGGGAAAATGGACTTTAAAGCATCATATTTCCAATACCATAAACAGTAGAACTGCGTCGGTAAGGTGTCCTCAATACGTTCTAACCTGCTCTATCCAAAAATGCATATTTCGAAATTGTTCGATGGTTGCGAATGGGATTCTCCAAATAAACTAAGGGATTCCCAGAAACTCTATGATGTAAAAGTAGGACCAAATGTGCATGAACTTGACGACTTTCCAGCAGGTAACAATAATTTGTTTGCGCCAAGTCGATATCTCAAACAGATTTCATTTGCGGAGAGGTTTTTGTAATAATACGTGGTTGTATAACCAACTGGAGTAAAAGCTATCCTCCCAACTTTCATATATTCAAAAAACTACAGATTTATTTGTTATCAATGCGAGAGAATGTAGTTTCAAACTTGGATGGCGATGATTAACAATGTAAACAGTGCTGTGTAGGGAAATAGACGGCTGTAGTTAGTCAAATGGTCACAGGTGTCAAATCATGAATTACAGCTAGAGTTCCGGGTTTGAGTCCAAGTTGGAAATAAACTTTGTAAAATTTGAAGGCACAAAACAGAAGCTTAATGGAAGCGGGATCGAATAAGGTTGTTGGTTGCTAAAGTGGCCTATAAATACAAAGTGTGATGTGTTTTTGTTTTATTTAGAAATCATGACAAGGGAATATTAATAGACAGACTTATTAATAATTATAAAAGGAAAGGAAATGAGACAGGTTTGGATTAAGTTGACATAACGTGCACAAGCTCCCAAACATATTTATGTCTGATCTTCCTGATTTATTTGTACGGTTGGATTATGGAATCTGAAAATGTTGAAATCTGCCTATTCATCACGCCGAAAAAAAGAAGGTAAACGAGAATGGTGAAAGTGTGGTTGTGTAGTGCTTAAAAGTTGAAAGTTCAAGTATTGAGATTTGGAGCAAGAAATGTTGATGGAAGATTTGTGATTCCAAAATACTGAGTTCTAAATTGTGTGGACTTTTTGAGAGAAATTATCTTGTGTTGTTGCTTGAGAATTGGGATCCAAAGATTTTATTCCTTAGAACTTGGTAGAGGGGGTCATTATTGGGATGTGGTATAGCGGTGATTTACTGTGTAAACATGAGCAGTTTTGTGTTAAATGTTTCGAAGTAGCTGGAATATGAAAGTGGACCGAAACATGAAGCATTCACACGTTTTCCCTTTAAATTATATTTACCTGCTGCGAAGGCAGCTGTGCCTAAATCCGTAACAATTCTGATATATATATATTTGCCGATAATCACTTTTCCAAGGAAAGGAATTGGGCAGGTAACAAGGAAAAGCCTAATTTCGATTGAATGTATACGAAAATGTAGGTATCTAGTAAAGATGCCTTCTGTCCTAAACATCGAACCTTAGTTCAGAAAGGTTTCGGCAATCCATGTGCAGACGAACATAATTTATTAATTGAAGCTGACATTTACTCACTCAAACTTTTATTTTTCCGGACTATGAAATAATCAGTCTTTTGGTTTGAACACTGATGTCTATTCAATTTTACTTAATCACTCTAATCTTCAAAAAATCATTTTAAGTAGTACGTCCTGTAAAAAGAATAAAAAAACGTTACCTCTTTTTTTTTATGTAACCACACTTGGTAATTTCTTACACAAAGTTCAAACTATTTTGAACCTGTTATTTTGGATTTACACTAATCTTCCTTCAGAATTTCTTGCTCCAGATTTCAATACTTCAACTTTCAACTTAAAACGCAACCACTTTCCATTATTCTCGTTTAACAGTTTTCTGGGGTGTTGAATTGACCAATCTCAACATTTTCAGTTTCTGTAATCCAACCGTACTGGGTGATTAAACGTAAATGTGTTTGAAAGATTACGCACGTTATATCAACTGTATTTAACCGTCTCTTATTTATTTCCTTTTTTCCATAATTATTAATAAGTATGTGTCATTCTCTTGTCATAATTTTAAAAAAAACATTACACACTTTGTATTTATAGGCCACTTTAGCAACCAACAAACAACCTTATCCGATCTGGCTTCCATTAAGTTTCTCTTTCGTGCCTTCCAATTTCGCAAAGTTGATTTCCAGCTTGGACTCAAACGCGAAACTCTAGCTGTTAATCATGAACTGACATCTGTGACCACTTGACAATTTCAGTCGTCTATTACCCTATACTGCACTGTTTTCAATCTTGTTTCCAATTACCTTCTTTCTCATTGATAACAAATAAATCAATGTGTTTTTGTTTCTTTGTTTTTTAAATGTATAACAGTTTGCAGAATAGCTCTCCCTCTTGTTGGTTAAGCAACCACACATTTAAAAAAAATGCTCGGCAAATGAAGTTTGTTTGAGATATCGACTTGAAACAAGTTCATGCACATTTCGGCCTACCTTTACATCGGAGAACTTCTGGGAATCCCTTAGTAGCTTTGGGTAAGATACAATTAATTTTATGGGCGGTAACAGCACTATGGCTTACGCCTGTCTCGAGTTGCTTTGGGGAATCCCTTGCGTAGCCATGGCGAAATATGCATTTTTTAATAGAGCACGTTGGAAATCTTTTAGGCAACCTTGCCTCAGCAGTTCTACTGTTTATGGTATAGGAAATATCCACAAACTATATAGCCCCATGGTTACAGATTCACTCACTGAAAACTTACTCACTCACTCATTAATATTCCCAGGTCAAACTACTGGAGCTAGAAACACCAGATTTGGTATGAAGATGTAGGACCAAGTGTAGATAAAGAAAAAAAAATCCAACATTTTGAAAAAGTCGCCATCATGGATCTTAAATGACCGCCAAATCCACTGTTGTATAGAATACACAGCCTAAACGGCTGTGGCTACTGAAGTGGAATTTAGTATAAACGTACACTATCACTAGTAGACTACGAATACAATATTCAAAATTTTGAAAAAGTCGCCATCTTGAATCCAAAATACCGTACCCTAAAAATCCATTTTCACACTGTTTGAGTTAGTGTTAAGAAATTTGGCATAAAGGTGTATTATCACTAGTAGTTTAGGAAAATATTTAAAAACATGTTTAAAAAGTCGCCATCTTGTATCCACATGGCCGCCAAACCCATTGTTGTATTGGATACGAAGCCTAAACGGCTGGGGCTACTGAAATGAATTTCGGTACGAAGGTACATTATTACCAGTAGGTTACGAAGATGTTAAAATATGTATCCAAAGATGCCATCTTGGATCCAAAATGAAGGGCCAAAAATTCCATTTTCCATACCGTTTAAGCTAGAGATATGAAATTTGACATAAAGGTGTACTATCAAGAGTAGTTTAGGAAAATATTACAATATTCGGGAAAAGTCGAAATCGTGGATAAAAAATGACCGCTCAATAACACATTTTCCACATGGTTCGAGCTAGAGAAATTAAATTTAATATGAAGGCGTACTATCACAAGTAGGTTACAACAATATAGCAAAACTTTAAAAATGTCGCCGTCTCTAAAACAAAATGGCCGCTCACAACCCATTTTCCAAACCACTGAAACTAGAGAAAAGAAATTACGTATGAAGGTGTATGACCAAGAGTAAGCTATATAAATGGGGAAAACCCTGACTATGAGGCGAAGCCCCCTCTCGGGGGTTGTAGGTAGATTGTCAGGAAGGATAAACAGTACCCCGGAGAGCCCGGTTACCATAATGGGGCCGCAGCCCCAAAGAAACCCCCAAGTTGGGAGCACATCTCCCACGGGGTCTGGGGGCAGCACCCCCAGGGAAGCATAGCAAGTCCATATACTATAAATATAGCAGCATGGTCACCGATTCACTTACTGACTCCCTTACTCACTGACTCATCAAAATTTCCAGGTCAAACTACTGGAGCTAGAAACACCACATTTTGTACGAAGATGTAGGTGAAGGTAAAAATCCGATATTTTGAAAAGGTCGCCATCTTGGATCCAAAATGGCCGCCAAACCTATTTATCTATAGAATACACAGCATAAACGGCTTGAGATACTTAAGTGATATTTAGTGTGGAAGTACAACATCAATAGAAAGGTTACAAAAATATTACAAAATGTTGAGAAATTCGGCCTCTTGAATTCAAAATGTCGGACTCAAAAATCTATTTTCCACACCGTTTAAGCAAGAGATACGAAATTTAGTACGAAGGTACATCATCACTAGTAGTCTAGTAAAATGTTAGAAAATGTTATAAAAAGTTTCCATCTTGGATTCACAATCGCCGCCAAACATATTGTTGTATGGAATAAAGCTGAGGCTACTGAAACGAAATTTAGTATAACGGTACATCATCAATAATAGATAAAGAAAATATTACGTAATGTATTTGAGAATAAGGTTTGAAGGCACAAAATTTGGTATGAAGGCATACCATCACCAGTAAGTTACAATAAATGCTGCAAACCTCACTAAGGGCGTGCAGCCCCCCCTGGAGGGTCAGATCAGCAACATGGCGGGCGGCATTACCTCAAGGAGGTTTGTTATGATAAGGGGAGCGCAGCACCTCAGCGAAGCAAAGCGAGTCAAGCTATAAAATTCAATTTCCCAAGCTTTCGGTAGCCTTTATCTCCAAAACTGAACGGATTTCGACAAATTACAAATACATATGTTTTCTTATTGTGATGAAAGGTTTTCGTTCCTAGAGTGGATCTTTGGATACATGTAAGAAACAAAGATATTGTATAGGTGAAAATTTTCAGGCCATTATACCAATGTTATAAACATCTCTAGGGAAACTTTTTGTTAACAATAAAAAGATCTTTGGTAAGTCCCTAAAGTCTTATTGCTCTAAAATCTATAGATAGACCCTACCGTTCGTTTCAAATTTAAAGCAATAACATTTTGCATGTTAAATCTTAACACAAAGTTATTGTAACTTTCAATCGAAGTACTTTTATGTTTTCTTCCATTTCTCTTGTTTTCATGTCACACCACTTATTTGGTCTTTTTTTTTAATTTCCGTTTTACCGAACGTAAGTATCAGAATAAACAAAGCACTGATTTTTTTTGGTAAGATAACAGGGAGCTCGTTGAAATTCCTTCCATTTATTTAATAATTTAGCGAAAATTACAACCTGGTTGTAGATGTTTTCTAACCAATTTATTGAATGCGCTAACATTTTTTTTTACCCTAACCATCACCACCCGTTTCTTCTTAAAAGACCAAGCATTAATTTGAATAAGAAAAAAATGAAGACATCACTATGGCGTACACCCGTTCCGTACGAGAACATGCATTAAAGGAAGCCAAAAAAAAAAAGAATAACACACAAATATGTAACAGGTTCAAACTGACTAAATCCCACTTAGAACACTCAGGATAAAAACAAAGTCAATATCGGTTTCGAATCCATCAAAGATTATTTTGCTATAAATAACTGCCTGAAGTAACAGGATATTGTGTATGTGACTAAATTCTGCGAAGCAAAGGGCATAGTTTGCTGAAACTGCTGTGGGTCAGGACATTAAATAACAAAGTGCAAAGAAAAAGATAAACAAGAGGTGTGCGTTCCTTTCCGCCTGGAAAGAAACAGTACTTAACAGCGAAACACTCTGAATATAAAACATATAAGACCACAAGACAAAGAACCTCTTTAATGCACGATTATAATAGATAAAAAAAGTTTGACAAACGAGGATGATAGCAATGTACAAGATGGATACGAAGAAGAAGATTACAAAAATGATTCCTTGAAATGTTTGTGTGAATTTCTGGAAGTAAGAGTGTGTATAAATGTATTTCTGACGATGAAACTGTTAGCAAATAAAAATACAATTGTAAATATAGAGAATTATAATAGATAGTAAGGGAAATATAAGTATAGAAATAAACCCTGAAGCGGAGGATCGTCCCAGGATAGTCACAAAATTAAAACAACATGTACATATCGAATTTGTAGTAGCAGAAAAAATTTCGAACTTCGGAATTCAAAGTTACCAAACTACTTGACAGGGCAGATGGGAAATAAAATTCGCTCCATGAAACTACGTTAAGTTGTGACACTGAATACTTCTAATTCAGGATATCATTCTTCTAATATGCATCTCTAGTTAACTGAAAGAATTCTTGTTGACGTCGGTGTGCCTCTTAGGACAGGACCTACAGTTTTGTTTCGCAAAGTAGACTCACAACAACTCCCTCCGATGGATGTCCGCTAAAAATGAGCCTGCGATCACGTGCAATGTTATTTGCAAAAGATACTTCTTTGTGATCTAGTAGTAGGTACTAGGTGATCTAAGCTTTGATTGAATTTATAATCAGAACTGCATCTTCAGATGCCACCCGTTTCATTCTTTTACTGAAGTGCATCATAATAGAGCAAAATTATAGTTAAATTGAGGGAAATGCTAGGAAACCAATCATCTTTATCTACACTTAAGAATAATTGCAAAGTAGCTTACAGACGAATATTGTGGAATGTGAAACAGGTGCTACTGCTAATCTCAATGCAATTACAAGATTGTTGTACGTAGCATAATACTTCAAACAAAGTGAAAAAATATTTTACGTACGCAACATGCATTGTTAATTTGTACATATTGTGCTATTATGCACCTGTTTGAAAGATGAGTGATTGTTCTGCCTGCTTGGGTTCAAGGCTATCATAATTTTGTTTAATAAAAGCACATTTTTTTTCTATTTTGTCCAGTCATCGTTCAATTCTCTGTTTGTCTACAGCAATCAAGTTGAAAATTAGAACGTCCTTGAGTCACAAGGAATGTTCTATTTTAACTTTTTATCCAGCTTTGTCTAAATACAAATAATAGTCTATTTGTGATATGAAAGCAGCGATAAATTCGTTTTGTTACTTAGTCTAACTTTAAAAAAAAAATATGTACTATGTGATCAAAAGAATCCGGACGCCCACGTGAAAATGAAGCACAAGTTTCGGCAGTCCCCCATCGCGAACTCAGGTAGTCAACACCATGTTGGTCCACTCCCAAATAACAATTTAACCTGACTTAAAAGTGAATGAAATTTACTTTCACAAGTTCTGATGCGAGCTTAGCAAATGAAGCGAAATCTTCAAATTAAAGTGGAATCTGTCAGTATCGTTTAAAATAATTATGGTTGAAATAGCGTTAACAAGAAAATAAAGTAAAACATAATGTACTTCTTAAAAAAGAGGAACGTTGAACTGGATAGGAATCGATCGGAAGACCCACGGCATACTAATTCGATACTGTAGCCACCATGTACTTGTTTCCCAGCGTTATTTATGCTTAGTTCATCAAATCTCAAGAGACGTTTGTGATAAAGGAGTATAAGTTAGCGAAGCAGTCCTAATCTACGCCGACAGCGAGAGTACGATGACACAAATATGACATAAATTTCAAGTGAGACAAACTCTTCGCAGAATTATTTTTCCTAAAAGCTTTAATTAGGTTAATTATAACAACCAAGCCATTTACTTTGTTCCAACAAGTTTCCTTCATGATTGTTTATGTTCAGCAAAATATGTTTGCCGAGTTCAAAGCATGTGACTGTCACCGTTGTTGAAAGCTGGGATGCTATCTGGGTCCTTAAGTTTGATGAGAGGCTAGACTCTCTCAAGCATATTTTCTATCAGGTGGTGGAGGGTTTCCTAGGAAATGGCAGCACATTCCTAAGCGGGGCGCGGAAATGAGAAGAGGTATCGCTATTGATTTGTTTTGTCTAGCAGGAAGTCGAAGTTCCAAGGCATGTCTGAGATGCCCTATCAGATTCAAATCAGGATTCTGCGCAGGTTAATCCATTAGTGGGAGTTTGTTGTTGTCAAACCACTCCCGCGATCCGTGTATTATGAGCTGGTGCTTGACCGTTTTGAGGGGCACAATGGTTATTCCCGAACTGGTCTTCGATGGTACGCTGCAGGAAATTGTTTAACATATCAACATAATTAGTGTCTTGACAATTTCACGGAAAGCAACAAAGATTCTGAGCCTTTTCAACAGAAACATGACCACATTTTAACCCACCGACCCTGAATTTCATAGTCGGAACTATACAGGCTGGAAAACCCCGTTCAGCAAACATTCACCATACCTAACACTCTACTATCGGATTGCCACATTACACATCGTGATTCAACACTCACTCAATACGTTTTACTGTTTTATGGTGTCGTTTTCTTGCTCTTTATACCACACTAAAATGCGTTTGGCCTTCGCCTGTTTGATGTGTAGATTATGGACAGCTGCTCCTCATGGAAATCAAGTTTCCGTACGTCGCGTCGAACAGCCATGGTGCCTGGATTAGTTTCTGATGCAGTTTGGAATTTCTATGTGATACCGGCGATGGATAATTGACGATTACACTATACGACCCTCTTTCCATAGTAGCATACAAACATGTATTGAACGTTGATTGTTTGTTTATTTCGTTGGCTAACTGTTATTGGTTGAAAATGTGCGTTTAATTTTAAATAATATTTTAACGAAGACTTGATATTGTTGATAAGAAGATAGTTCAATGGGGATTCAAATGTTATTTTCAACTATGAAATAGATTTCGTTTCATGGGATTCTTTCAGATATAATGCAATAAAATTTGTGTTCTGTTTTCAATGTTGAAAACGTGTTGAATTTCAATCTATATTCCAATGAATATTAGGTTCTGTTGAGAGGACGTTAAAATGACATGTTTTAACTATTATATTGAACTGTGTCCTGGATTATTTTTCCAAGTTGATTGCATAAAATTGTGCATAAAAGCGAATAAAATAAAATTAACATCATTTCTCATATTCCAATTTGCATTTTGAAAATAAACTGATTTTTAAACTATCTATCAACGGACGTTTTTGTGTTAATGTGAAGCGTATTCAACTTTTCTTTTCAACCATGACACAGATTTTGCTTTATATTCGTTTTTCTTAGGCGACATGTTGCACTTATTGAGAAATACAAATTTAGTAGTGGAGAGTGGTCAACGTGTTAAACAAGGTAAAGAAGGTAAACAGGTAAGAAGGTAAAGAAGGTAAACAAAGAATAGCTTCCTTCCTTCTTTGTTATGTGCATTTTAATGCACATAACAAAGAAGGAATGAAGTTATTCTTTATTCTTATTATTACATGATGGTAAAACGACAGGTCTGGATTTGTGGCGACTAAATTCAAGACTGCCTTTCATGTCTTCGTAGCATAAACGGAGTAGTGAAAGAGTATTGACTGTCAAGGATGGTCAACGTTTCGAGCTACCAACGACGAGTGCGGAATGTTTTAGCTTCGAATCCCACAGCAAAGAGTTGGATAATTTACTAGTGGATAATTAATATTCTATTCATGACGATAACTACGGACAGAATACACCCAGATCTATATACTAATAGACAACTGAACCCGTTTTTGGCCAAATGAACCTGGTTTAGTCTAACTCAACCCATTTCATCATTGTCAGGTTCTTCATTTTAACCTCTCAATCATTGTAACCTCAGCTTCTTCTCAGTTATTATATATTATACAATAGTTCCATTGATTATCGAAAGGGAGGCTGCAAGTAAACTAGTAATGGCTTATTATGGCAGCCATGTTAGATTTTGCCTCTCCATATCCCAAGATGACTACCCAAGTGGCTTCCATCATTTAATAACAATTTTGGTAATGAAACCTTACAATTAAACACTATGTCCATAACTCTGGGTGTGAAAATTCAAAGATATGGTCCCTTTTATATTAGAAATCACATGTTCCAGCGGCCATATTGATTTCGCCCCTTCCCATGGCCCCAGACAGACTAACACCTTTCCTAACACTTGCCTCATAACCAATACAATGACACAAGTCGCAATATTATGCCATCAAATTGCACATGGGGAAGAGAACATAAGCAGAAACACTACATCCCGCCGTGTATACAAAAATGTAACAGCTGTAAATACAATTTTAAAAATGCTCATCTTCCTATTAGTTTCCCGTTATGGAACTTTGCTCATGTCTTTATGAATAAAAAAACATTATTTTACAAAAGTTTCATACAAATTGGAGGTGGAGGAAATTCAAATAAGTAAAGTTCAAGGTCAAATTTTCAATTTTATATGGAGGCGGAAAGTGTCTCATATCAAATGAAATGTCTTTGCAAGATCTTTAAAACAGCTGAAGAATCACATATTTATCTTAATTAGGATACAAGCATTTTAAATAATCAATGTGACTGACAATTTCGGCGAAAAATTCACAGTTTGAGATGCCCTAACACCAGAACTGTATGGCACATGACTACAATATTACATTTTTAGATTTTTCTCATCATATCTACTAACATACCAAAATTCATGAAAATCTAGATTGTGAGGTACATTTTCCCGTTCAGTGTGCTGATCTGATCGCAGAATCACTCAAATATAACAACAAAAGGAGTTGATAGAAAGGGGTATGTAGAAATAAGTGCAATCTCTAACTCAGAAAAAAAAACTACGTTTTATATTTCATTTTCTGAAGTTTGGAATCTAATTACTGTTGGATTCTCAAGTAATTAAAAATATGCTTACGTAACGTGTGATACTTCTGGAAAAGATCGAGGTTTCATGTAAAGGACAGAGTATTAAGTGGAATTAATATGAATGTACGAGTAACATTTTTTTTAATGAAATTAAAGAAAACCTGTTTTTACACTTGAAAACCCTTTCTATATAAAATGTTGTTTGACTTCAATATTACAATCTGAGTTGTTCTTGTTCCGACTGTAATAGTACAGGTATAGTAAGACTTGGTTTCTTAAACCTACTTTAAGTTATAAGATATTGCGTCACTATTATAAGATACTAGCTGATTCGCCTGCCCATCGGTACGGAGTGATTTATCGTAACCAGACTCTCCAGGGGGCTTCTCCCCATTTTCTGGCCATGTTGAATACAAGATGGCGACCTATATGACAAATTTCGTACCTATAGCTCAAACGGTATGTAAAATGATTTTTGGACGCATTTTGAACCCAAGATGGCACCTGATATGATAACTTCCCACACAGGTCCAATCTCTAACTGATCACGTGCGAGAAATTATTCCGATCCGTCAAGCTGTTTTTGCGTGATAAGCGGGTTCGGTATAGAAGGGCGCTTCTTTGTCTCCCAGTTTTTGGGAGGGAACAGATTAATAGAACCACAAACGATGGTAAAATGTGAATACTTGTGCCCGTCCCTGATTCTCAAAAATCGGGGGTGCATTATAAAACCGGTTTTTCAGAGGCACTGATGAGCCCAGAGTTTCATATTTTACCGGCGTTTTTGTTTCTATTAACCTGTTCCCTCCAAATAACTGGGAGACAAAGAACCGTCCCTGGGTTCGACACTGCCTCTCAAAAATTGTGTGTTGTACCCCCAATTCAAAGGTACAGTTTTTAGGTTGTAGATAACGGATGATAAC
The DNA here is from genome assembly GCA_022664845.1 of Lepisma saccharinum. Taxonomy (NCBI): domain Eukaryota; kingdom Metazoa; phylum Arthropoda; class Insecta; order Zygentoma; family Lepismatidae; genus Lepisma; species Lepisma saccharinum. The sequence continues at coordinate 533 of JAGDQP010007809.1, read as the reverse complement.
TATTTGCCTCAGACCGTGCTAAGGTATTTCTGGAAATGCGATTAATCAATCAATAAATAAAACAAACAGACATAGTATCTATCTATTCTTATTCAAACATATGATCAATGTTGTTTATAAACACGTAGTTGTAATTAAATTGAGACGTGCTTCAAAACACAGGTATGCCAATGTAGTTGTATACTAGTTGTGCTAAAACTACCTGAGCCTTAGATGCTTGAAGGCCATCAATAAAAATCAAACTCAATTTACCTAATTGTGCTAATAACCACATAAATTATCGGATGGTTGTTATTTTACGTAGATACCCCGTAGAGTCAACGAGTTGCTTTAATTCTTCAAATATTGGAGAATCGAATGCAGTTACTGCTCTTCAACACGAACCTGTTCTATCTCTCTCTGTCCCTCTCTCATTCTCTCTCCCTGTCTCTCTGTCCCTATCTCTTTCTCTCTCTCTCTCTCTGTATCTCTCTCTCTCTCTCTCTCTCTATCTATCTATCTATCTATCTATCTATCTATCTATCTATCTATCT
>JAGDQP010007808.1:10459-65650 GCA_022664845.1 Lepisma saccharinum | reverse complement strand
TTTTGCCACCCTGTAGACTTCGAAGTGATTAAAGACACAGTATGAGTCACATATGAGTCGTTATGCGTATCATCGTTTGAGATTATTTCCCAAGTAAAGATCTGCGTTTTTCTTTCTTAATCTATCGCTAATCTGAACCAGCTGGTACTTCGGAGTATGAACTGACGATCTAATTAAAAGATTGGAGGTGTCGCCTTACCGGTATTTCCTCCCTCGATCTAAATTATTTTTTTTTACAGTGATCACAAGGATCTGGAATCCTCTTTCCCAGATATTCTTAAATCTGGAAGGCATTTCTGCGCCGCTCGTCTGGGGTGTAGAAAATGTTTGGAGCTAGAGGTTAGGTTAGATGCGTTGCGTGGGTACTCTAGGATCCTGGCGACCCTATTTGTCTGTGTGATCCACTTTTGGGATCATTAGGTTGGGGACGTTTGCACTTGCATAATATTATTTCCTAATACCAACTCGAAACCTTGTTTTAATGCAAAATAATTTCAGCTGAATCTTATACCATTCTAGGTTCTTGGTTCTTTTTTCATCCTAATAAAAAATACTCCGGTGGATGTGGGGATGTTTTACAATTAAGGTTTTCAATGTATTAATATATCTAAAACTCTGATTATAGCACAACATGATAGCTAAGGAAAAGAAAACTTAAATATTTAGTTCAATCTTCTAAAATATAGAATTGAATGCGCCTGATCTGAATATTGAATATTTGGCTTCTATGCATAAGGAAATTACTTGACATGGTCTCCTCGTGTCACCAACTGAATGGTAATTTTAATAGCGGGAGCTATTTACTGGAATTACGTGCGTAGCTGTAATTTTAGAATCTATTGGTCCATTGGGTATAAGAGAATAACAATTCATACAGGGACTTCATCAAATATTTGCGTCTTTCATTTTTTAGAAAATGTATATACACTCTCGTGTGCATAATTATTAACGGTAAGATTACGTTCACTTATTACTCTTTGCTTATCAAATTAATCTGTTTACTCAAGTCATCAGATTCTCAGTTATCAACAGCGTTTTGTAACTAAGGGAATTCATATGCTCTGTTCTCAGGTAACTAACTTACACAATGAATTGTAAGTATTTAATCACATTTACATATACAAAGCGGTAATCAACCTGTAAATCCCATAACATGTCAAAGTAATGTACGTAATGTAGGATTTCAGAAAGCTAGGAACGAGCTATTTAAAGATGCATTTAGACTCAACAAAACTTTACATGTGACGTTCACACTGTATGCTACATGGATTATTTTGCAATATCCAACTTGTGTTTATTGAAATTGAAAGACACAGCATAGATGGTCCGTGATGATGATTTGTAGTTGACTTTTGTTTAAAGTTAGAAATCATCATTTTCATATCCTTGAATGACGATATGAGTTGATTCAGGCATCACTAGACTCATCAAATTTGAAACTGACAATGTACACATATTCCTTAGCAACTGGAACCGCATCACTTTTTTGTCATTACCAAAGATGGTAATTGTTGATTACATTGGCGGTGCATACATATTTTTACGACATGCTCTTATAGAAAAATAACTTCCTTGGGCGTTGCCGGTATGTTACTTAAATATCTAAAAGAACTATGTAAAACTATCGATTGGATCCTCAGAAGCTGTCAATACAACAGCACATGTAATGAGACCGATAATCTTGCAACTCAACTCTCCGTCATTCAGGTTAGCAACGAACTCTGTTAGAACGATAAACTTCTAAACTCCCAAAGTTAGAATGCCATACTTTCTTTCCGTAGTATTCAAACCAGTAAGATCTGAATTTCCTAAGCTCTTACACTGAAAACGTAATGAATTTCCAAAAGGTAGACTAGCTCCAGATACATTAGAATGAAAATGGACATACGTCGCTGAAGATTATTAAGGAATTCCAGGCTAATGTAAAGATATTTTTCTCCAGAACGCGCTCTGTACGCATTGTCATAGGTAGGTTATATTTAAAGTAATTTCGTGATTTAATCTTCTTAGATGTAGCTAGGAACTCGTAATAATTGGAACTTCTATTGTATATATAGCGGAACAATGTATCAGTATGAGTGAAATTCTTTAAAGAAAAGGATACTTTCTTTTAGAAAAACTAACATTTTAAATAATTATTGTTTTATATCTAGTCACTAATATATTTTTATTCAAATATAGCTCCTCTCTATTCATTTTTTCTTATCAAAATTTCATGGTCTTATCACTTTTTTTAATTGTTTGTGTCTGCAAATGAAAAAAAAAGAAAAATATACTTTATATGTAATATTTCTCAACGAAATTTATGTTAGATTACAGCAAGTAACCACATTATTCATGAAATAGTATGAAAGTGAAAAAATAGCACATTTTTACTTTTTTATTACTATTACTTTTTTCAGGAGGAACAGAAGCAGACCAAGGTCTTGGTATATTATTCTGTTCATCTGAAAATATTTTGTATTAAAGAAACATTTTCTTGGTTTGGGATTAGGATGTAATATTTATGCAAGTGAATAGCCTTTGAAACATATATACCGACGAAGAGAAAAAATTCAAATACGAAAAAAGTGGACTTGGTATGTTTCTGAATTCATGTCATTAATTATTATTATATGTCGTCCCTAGAAGCCAAGGGATACATATGCAGCAAACTTGGTTACAAGAAAATTGAATTAAAAGTTGAACAACTATTGTAATTGAAGAAATTTAACTATAAGAATTTGGGTGGCTGGACAGTAATACCTGTACTATTGTGTGATTACATGGTAAGAAATATTTGTGTTCTGAAAAACAATATTGAGTTAATAGCTAATTGATTAATACTAATCGTCACTTATACCCCTTTCATATAAGCTAGTGAATAAAAGTTATATGCTTAACACACTAGGTATAATTTAGTAAAAAAAACTTGGGTTTGTTTTCTCGTTGCTCGATATTAAGATAAAATTAAATGTATGAGTGGTAATAGCACTATTCCTTACGCCCGCCCTTAGGGTGGTCGATGTCTCTACATCTGTTGTGTTAAAATCTTAACTCTCCCTCATTTGTTGGACAAGTTTTCAAATTATTACTATTATTTCATTAGTGTTGTTATTGTCGCATGTATCTATTATTAATACCGGTGATTCTATCAGACATCCCTTGGTGTGTGGCTTCTTCAAATTCTTTAGCCCAACCCCATTTAAAGAAATATGATAGAAAAACCACAGAAACTCCTGCAAAACGTCAAATCTGTTCTCGAAATGTTGATTTTAAACTCACAAACTAAAAATCATGACAGAATCCTTGGTTCGTACTTGTTAACCGAAGAATTGTTATTAAATCCAATCAGGTCTGAGCCAAAGATATTAAATTAACTAACTAACTCAATGCCTTACGGAACTCGCAAGCTCAGCGCCGCAGTAACAAACGTTTGCCATAGGATTCTATGCTGGGCAGCATGAACCAGTTTTCATCACGAACACCTGTTTCTCGAAGATCCCTTCTAATATTGTCCTCCCAATAACATCTCGGTCCTCCAAACTGTATCTTTCCATCCGGTTTTCCATAGATGATAAAGGGTATAAATAAAATTCCAAAACTGGTTTGGTGAGCTTAACAGGGAAGGACCTTCAGTTTTTGGTAAAGTTGGTTTCATTTGATTTGGTCTTCTCTAACAGTCCGTTTGTCGATATTCCTTCTACTCGTTTTTTGTCCGTCTGTTGGGAGGTAAGACATTTCACTTCTTTCATCTTTGATTTTTGGGTGCGCTTTATGTTTAAGTGCAACTTATATTTGCAAATATACGGTAGAACGAAAGACTATTATATTAAAATATAATTATCCAACATAAAATTCAAATTTTGATAATCGAATTAGGGTCGGGTTTGCACTCTTGCGTAAAGAGAAGAAAATGTTTAAATTTAAAAATATTGTCTAATACGTCATCCCGAGTTAAACTGTTCGGTAATTGGTCAACCTGTGGAGTTGTTGGGTACCAAAGAGTACTTGCTATTGTAATTCCTATATACATGCCACATTTATATAAAACGTTTTAGTGAAAATCCGAAAACGAAATAAAATGGTTGCCAAGGTTCATCGTAATAACTAATACGACCCTACGAACAATAACTTGTTCAGATTCTGTTCAAAACGGCAAGGAATCCGTAAACTTTTACAGTTCGCAAAATGTTAAATGAAAATCGTGAATAAGGTTTTTAGCAGAAGGTACCTAATTTGTGCATTTTGGAGTACTACAGTATGTGCAATCGTTTTAAGTGATATATTAAAAATGTACAGTAACATACAAGGTCACATTAGATGAAAATTGGGACTAGCTAAATTAAACAGTTACTGAGATATGGCGTTTTTCGTATGTATACTCCCTAACAAGAAGACGATGAACTACTTCAAAAGAAACCATGGATCCCATCTCATGTGTTGCACTATAATTGGTTGGAGAACAAGGTGTATCAGTGTAGGCGTACCGTGGCGTACTGTAAGTTTCCCACAACATCGCTTATGGAATTGCGTGAGGTGAGCTTAAGCAAAATGTAAGGCACCGTACAAGGTTACATTAAGTGTAAATTTGAAGCATGTAAATTATACTGTTACAAAAATATGGCATTTTAAATATTTATGACCATTATTAAGAATGCGCTTTGGTAAGAAGAACACACGCCACTCCAAAACTAACCTTGGGTTTCACGACATTGAATTAAGCTATCAGTCAAAGGAGAATCCAATTGTCTCTGTGAAACGTTCCGGAATATCCTTCATGTAATTTATTTTGCATTGGATATGTACTTGGTTCTAGCTGAAAAAAAAATCAGTTTGGCCTTTACGATTCAGAAAACTGTATGCTTTTTCCCTCCTTTATAAAACAAATATGTGTACATATAGAAATGTCAACACCAAGTAGATCGTAGCCGAGAATCCATGGTAGCTGGGAATCACATAATATATACTTTACTCTTGCGATATATTATTAGACACCGTGATTCCTTTGCTTATCGTAAACCAGAAATCTAATACCCAGAACCCAACTTCTTCTTTAATACCTAGAACGAAACTTTTATAAATCAACTAATTGGAACGTACATATTAAATTTCAATTTATGTAAGGGTTTTATGCGTGTGACGATAATGCCGCCTTACGGTAGAGGAAACGTACACGAAGGAGCAGGTCAAGACCTAATTTTTTTTAAAATATATATTTTTGGCAATTTCCTTGTTTGATTGAAGGAAGAAAGTTGAAGAAAATATTAGTATGGTTTTCATGTGGTGTCGAAACCAAGATTTTCGGAATTCAAAAGAAACATTATACTAACTGAACTATGGCCACTCTGTGTATCCAGGTCAAGTTTTCATAATTCACAAAGTAATATCTGCAATGTTTTAAGAAAACCGATATTTAACACAAACAAATTGTATATTGTGAGAAGTAATGGCTTTAACAAGAAACGCTGGCTAAGCAAAAGGAACGCTCAGCTGAAGTATCACCAGTTAAAACATTGAACAAAGTATTCTATATTTCAAGAAACAAAAAACATACAGAAATATGCAAACATTACTCAGCTTGCATCAGGGTCGAATTGTGCAAAGAGTCGAACCATCAGAAGTTAGGTTATTACGGTTATACTGTACTTTTAGATACCAAGCATTATCCAATGGCTTCTTTGAACTTCAACCCTAGGATGCCTAGGTGACTTTGATCTTTACATGTTATGTTTTCCCTTTTTATGCCAAACACATAAGAGTTCAAATAGCGCAAATTTCTAACAAGAAGAAAACGTTTAATCGGTAGAAGAATGTATCAGCAAAAACCCATTAAAAATCACCAAAAACCCACCCTTCTTTTTCAGCTAATTTTGAAATGTATCCAGATAGGCAATGTTTTTTTTTTAAACTCTCGACCTTACCCTTCATGACCCTTTTAATTCTAGCACGACTATGAATCATAAATAGTTGGTAATTCCATACGCAAAAGATTCCAAACGAGGAACACTTGTGCCAATCTTGTTCAATTGTAGAAGATGAATAAGAAGATTTCTCTTAAAAGATTGAGAGAAACGTTATATTTTCAGACAATATTTGAAACTTTCAGCACTGACAGTTATTGTCCTACACTCTTGTGCTAATGATAACTAATAATGCTACATATCAGGGCAATACAGGATTAGACAAATATATAACCAATATGAATTTCGGGATAATTTGAACATAAGTACGGAAGGCAGAAAAGTGACATTCACGTTCACGGGTGTAGTCAATTACAAAACTAGAGAATAACATATGTGCGACGATTTTTATATCGTTGGAAAACTCGTGAAACCCAAATATAAACAAGGTAATGTTTGCGTCTAGCGTGCCCAATCTGTAAAAGAAGAAGAAAACATATTTGTTTCTTTTAAAATGTTTTATTTGATAATAGATTGGAAGTTTGTATCACTGACAGCTATTACATACAAGTAAAACTCTACCAACATATACCTAAGCCACTTATATCAAACGTATCCACCAACAATCGTAGGGTTCAGTGTAATACAAGGTAATAAAAATGATTAGAAAATACTATCTGTAAACACTCTATACACAGGCATTTGAAAGAACAAAACATGTGCTCATCATCGAGTCAAAAAGAAGTATCCCTCCTATGACCCCAAACATCAAAGTTTAGCGCTCTACATTTAAGTTACTGCGGCCCTATACAGAATGAAGTATAAATAGTTTATAATCTATGTTTCATATGATAGCGAACGAATTACCAGTAATTTATAATGTTTGTTTATGTGACCACCAAATTGCTATATTCACCTATTTTAGGAAGTGAATATAAACAACACAAATAATCAATTATTATTTCTTCTAGTAGAAGAATTTGAAATGTCTAAATAACTGCGTGGAAGGTGCGTAAAAGGACCTTCTCATACTTTTCCCGATTACGTAACATTGACATGAAAAATAAATTAGCTGATTCCATACATAGAAAAATGTATGTTTTATATAGCACTAAATTTCATAGATATTTATTTTCAAATATTAAGATCGGAGTTGAGACTTTGAATTACACATATGAGCTAAAAACGTGTGGGCAGTCACAAAGTGGCAATGAATAGACTTATCAAAGATAGAAACGTTGAATTGAATTTGGAATTGCATTGAAATGTCTGGTCTTTCGACAAATTTGTCTCAGGCCAAATGAATGATGATGGAAGAATTGGTGTAACGAAGACAGTGGAGGAAATAAGTGATCCATGAAGAAACACACGAGCACGGCATTTCTCCACCATACAGTCTACAAAGGCGAGATCAAACCAGGAACCCCAAAGGTGAACATTCTACCACTGTGCCGCCATTGTCCCTCACATAGTATGAGTCGCATTAGTAAGAACAAAAGGGTAACGAATAGGTTTCAGAAGCATTTTAAAAAATCTTGTGTGTTTCTTTTAAGAATATGTTAAGGTGAGATCAGAATGTACGATCAATCATCTGTGAAATGGTATATTGGTTCCCAAAGTGACCAATGACTACTCGAATATTGTATAGTGCAAAAGAATAGAAACAACCGTGTAAGTCGAAAATATGTGAAGAAAGTGAAACAAAATATTGAATAGAAGTTACGTGGATGCTGTGTTACAAGATACGCGAGATAAAATCATGGCTGACATCTTGGAATTCGCTCCAGAAACTTTAACTTGTGATAAACCATGTTATATCTCTTACATACCCTTTGGAAAATAGCTATCTTAGTGATTGTGATTGAAACACCAAAACCCGTGCAATGAATCAGTGTAGACTAAAGCGATAATCAAACTTCAGGTTCACTAAATTCTTCTGACTGAATCATTCTGATACTACGTATTCCCATAATAACTCACTTCCTTGCTTATTTTGTTGCTAGCACGTGATATCATTGTGACTTAATTCCATTATTCTTAAAGAGCGTTACTTATTCTTCATCCCAGGGAGTTTATCATCAACCAGTACCATCATTATACTCAAGTTTATTCTTTATAAGTTGTAGAAGGAAATCCATTTTAATTTATATGAACATTTAACGAACACAGTAATTATCTAAATTATGAGTTATTGTTGAAGTTTAATGTTGTGATTTATATTTTTGAGCTAAAAATACTTCAGCTCTTTCAAGAGAAAATATGATGCATATTATTACCATTTGGTGTTAATCGTACTCTGAAAATATTTAATTATAGTTAATAAAAGTAATTGAAAAGCAAGATATTTACTCTCATTCTTAATGAATACTTTCTGAACTGATAGATAAAATGTATTAAATTAGTTGATGTTGTTTATCGTATTTACTTCTAATGTAATGTAAATCAGAATTTTCAGAAAATACGCGGAAATAAAGTCATATTTCTTTGGAGACGCTGACATCTACTAACAGTCAAGCAAGATTAAGATTATTCTGGGCAAGTTTTGGTTCCAAATTAGCTGAATATTTGTGTTGGCTTTGATATCGGTTTATAGACATTCTGTCAAAATTCCCCATCAATTCTGCCCTTGTTATAAATATTTTAATTGATTAAATTTTAATAAATTTCAAAAATCGTTATTCGCGAGTATCATGTAATCTATTAGTTTATTGTTTTTTTTCTATCGTTTTGTTGAAATAAACAATGGATAAAAAGGCTTTAACAATTATATTGAAATCGCATGTAGTAGTAGCTATTACTTAAGTTAATTTGAAGAATGATCCTTTATGCAAATATATTTTTGAGATTTCACTATCGCGTATGGACCAAGTGTTCAGTGAATAGAATTTAATTCGTATTAAGGTGAGTGCACGGACATTAGACTTTCATTTTTTTATGGATTTTCACGTAAATATTGTGTTCAAAATTTGCTACAGTGACCTTGTACACTAGGGGACAACATCGTCGTCTTCGAATGGATAGGTAGTATGTTAGAACTTTTGATTCTGCTACTTCTTTCCTCTTCCGCTGGAATACTACGAGTATCATTAGTGCAATTTTCAACTGCAGGTTTTACTGTAGTGCGTGGCCCATTACTGATGTGCTATAGCTTTTTCTATTGAATCGTTGTTCTGAGAGGTTCAGAATGTTTTATTTTTTTTCACCTTTTCTTTCATTAGAATTTTAAAGTTTACCTCGGTGACCTATGAGCGTATATGGAAAAACATTGATTTATCACCTCCAGTTTGAAGTCTGTGTGCGTGGAGGCTTGGGCTACTATGGCATTTTCTATGCGTTGATCTGGATAGTTCTCCACTCTCTCTCTCCTTCTGATGGGGTGGGGATTCCTTTGCTTCTCTATCTCCTCCCCCTCTATTTTCTCATCGTTATAGATTATGCCTATCTCTGTACTATATTTCGGTAATCGTGTGCTTCCTCTTCGGGATATTTCCGGTACTAGCGTGTCCAGGTGATGAGAATGATGTTTTATTTCGATACTTTGATGCTTTATCTTTTTCTCGTACGTTATGTGGTCGTGGAACATGACCTTGGCTGGTGAAGTCGTGACTTATCTCTCGAGTGACCCGTTTGAGTTGGTCCAGCTGGCCGGCTTCCAGTCCGAGTGTCATTGTTGACTCTTTGCGAGAGTTACCCATCTGTCCACGTAAAATCATGTTTAACTATCCTTCTTCTTACCCTTCTCTGGGGGGGATATAAATATATGTATAATACACACCTAGGGGTAACTTCTAGTAGTGAAAATTGACGAGACTTCACAGGGGAGCGTCCGGAGTGTTCTGTTGTACAGCACTTAGGCTGTTTTGGCCCGGCGCTTATCCCGTTTGAACCTTTTGTGCTCTTTAGCAGCACGGTTCTGTTTGTTGTTTTGGTTGGTGTGAGGGTCCCCTTGGTTTAGTGGTTGTGGTTGTGTGTCTGTATATATAACGTTCCCTTACATAACCATTACAGGATGGTTGCGGCAATTTGGAGATGTATTTCATGAGGTTGAGCATTGCAACGATCTTCAGTGATTGTTTGAGCTCGCCTCATACATGATGGATCACTCTCACCATAGATCTCCATACCAACTATAATACCTTCAGTGGGTGGGGAGGTGGTTTAGGACTCCGTCTTGGAAGTTGCCCACGATACTAAAATTGTTTTGACCATTTAGGATTATCGTAGTAGATCCATTTTTCATCTGAAATGACTATCTGCTGCAGGAGATTTTCTCGCTTATTCCTTAGGTTAAAGTAACTGTAATCTTCCGGACTGCGATTTTTGTTGGACGATGTCAATTCATGTAGCACCCATGAGTCCGAATTTTTTACCTTAGCTATCACAAATAGCCTGTGACTGTCAGGGGTATTGGTGTATACCCTACTCGCCTTTAATGGCAAAAGCATTTTCCGAGAGTCCGCTTCCACGGTGTTCCTGAGGAGCTCATCCGATCAAGGTGTTGGTGGTCGTTTGGGCCCAGTTTGCAATGTTGTGTCACAGGTACGAAATTTGGCAAACCAACGGCGAGTAGTGCATTCATTCTTTATCATTTTCCTTAATGCACTGTTAATGTTTTTGCGGCTTGTTATGCAGAATTCCTAGTTGCAATTCGTAAAGAAAATCACTCGCGAACGTTTGTTCTCCATAGTGCCCTTGCATACAACCCTATATAAACCACACTCCCTCGTGAATGCCTCTACACTCCAGCCTGTTTGCAGTGATCTCAGTCGATCCCTGTTGTGTTGCTATGGTGAGTTTCCTACCTAGCGTAAAAGCGGTCAGTTCATTCGAATCAACAGAATATAGTACAAATTAGAATGCAAATTAAGCAAGATTGAAATTCTTATCGATACGTCTTTCTACCCTCAAACTGACGGACACAAATCAGGGTTTTATTATTATTATTATTATTATTATTATTATTATTATTATTTGACGTTCTTAATCTAGGGTGTAATCCTTAAACGTGAAAGCGTCTAGTACAATGATTCGGTTAATTGTAAAGTAATGAAGTTTTAACTATTTCAAAACTCAATCCCGCAGATACCTACTGTTCTTGACCACCTACCCAACGAGGGTACCGTCTTATAACACTAAGGAATTTGACTGTCAAACCAACACTTAAAGAGAAAGCTTAACAAAAGTATAACAAAGGGCAAGGGTAATCGGCGGGCCTTGTCTTTTTGTAATTCATTCAGCAGCAATTTCAATACCTTTTGTGCAACTGCACATTGTTAATATGAGAATTTAAGAAAGTAATGCATGTAATTATCATCTGGATCAACCTATGTTTTCGAAATCAAAAGATGTGGTAACATCGACATTCCTAAACTGTTTCGCATATTTAATGAGATACAAATTTAATAGTAACTAGTTTTCTTTAACAGTTACACGACTTTCGCGAATGATTTTTGTTGAATTTTAATGTACTTCGTTTCGTTAATTTTTTTAGCAGGGATCGTATCGACGAGGAATTTGATGCAATATTTAGATAACAAACATGCATTCAGGTTTGAGGAACGTGCTTTTTTACGATCTTGCGTAGCTTTAGAATGATGCAGTCAACAGATCTTAGCGACTCTTAACGTTGAACAATGTAAAAAAGCTATAGGTGCCAAAAATATAAACACATATTATTATTTGTGCTTCTCAGTTGAATCATGTATACTAAAATAATTATACTAATGTTATAATCGTTTCAGTCAATACTAAATGGAATGGAAAGTTGGTGTGTTTTATTAGTTTAATCATAATCACCAAATGAGCTGCTTTTCAAATTTGTGCAATAGTTATAAAATGGGCCATCATAGGTATTTAGATCAAAGAATGGGAAAAAAGTGGCATAGCAATTTAAAGTATCAGAACATAATTAGCCACATTTTAACGTTGAGATGTCAGTTCCATAAATGAGATCAACTAATGAACTAATCGTACACAAATACAAAACATTCATTTTGAAAGAACAAAGCAAAAAACTGTTTAGAAACTTTAGAAATAGAATGTCTCTTTAAAAGAATTATGTAAGTATCGTTTTAGTAATTATAAAATATGCTTCAGTATTCGAAGCAAAATCTTTGTTCTATTAAAGATGTTGGCATATTATGCTAAATGCCTCTTTCATTAAAATATTCTGTAATACTCAACAATGTAGTATGATTATGATCAAATACATTGAATTAATGACACGATTTATGTCATCCAGTTTGAAATTAATAAAATCCTTAAGCTCAAATTATACCAAGCACTCCTTACGAAATAGAGGACGTGTCTTACCTCTGGCTAAGGACAAGATTAAGTTTAACGTTACTCTAATATTTATTGAGAATGTAATCGGACTGTTAGTGAAGAATATTAGAGTCGAATTGTGACTAGATACTCTACGATTTGTAACACTTTAAGCCGTTTTGCCCCGTAAATATGAGGTCCAGTAATCAAACGTTCTTATGTGGATTCCCTCAAATTATGTGAACTCCCTCATATTGATAGAAGGTCACATAAACTATATCTTAATTTGTTTCTCTCATCATAGTGGAAGTGTGACATTTTTTTATTTTTCATTTTTCTAAAGTTTAGGATTTCAAAAAAGTGTCTTTTTTTTCTCTAAACTACCTCTGCCTTCGATACTCTCTTTTGATATTTGGAAATTAAAAAAATAATATTTTGTGTACTTGATAGTCAACAGTGTTATATATCACGGAATATTTTTTTTCGTCGTTCTTTGATTATTAATGCTTCTCTTCACTTATTATTATACTAGTTTAAATCGCAGGAAAGATATTAATTTTACCATCCACTCAAGCAATGGTACTTGTTGTAGTAACCAAAAAATCCGAGATAACACATTGAGAGAAACAAAATAAGAATATTAGAATTACATATAACGAATAAAGGTAGTCTGGCTAGATAATTGTGATTTAAACATCCGAAGGTAACACATTCATTTAAAAATTTAACACTATTCCGAACATATTATAGTGCGAATAAATATATTATCAAAAGGATCTATTCGTTAAATCAGGATTGAGAATGCCGGTCTATCCTAATCCACAACTAGACCTCTACATTTTCTTGTTCAAATGAACAATTAATATTTTAAATATATCCACACAAGCTATGAGATAAGATAATCTGAAGTTTTTTAAACATATATTGAAAGCCTTTATTGTTCTTACAAGATAGCATTGTATTTGAGCTGGAAATAGAAAACAAAAAAAATACTATGTTATCATTTTGAGTTGAACTTCAACATGATTCCATACCCGGAGAAAAACTTTAATGTGCAATTTTGTCCTGTCTATTTTAAATGCGATTTTTTTTTGTTTGTTTTAGTGAATGAAAGTAACAAGAAAACGTGAAGTATATACACAAGATACTTTGGTAAACATATTTAAAGTAGAAATATAACTAACTAAGTAATGACGAGCAATAAGGAAATTATTTAGAAAATGAACTGGCAACGAATTATAATTCCAAATTTTGAACTCGAAAGTTACCTTTCAAATGTTTTAGAAAACAATTTGCTAAATATAAGCATTAGCGTAAACACAGAAGAAGTAATTTTAGTTTCCTTTCATTAGAGAAATCAATATGTTTGTTACCTTAAATTATAAATAAAACTGCTGAAATTTTAAAATTCAGAGCGAACTACATGCATTAAGTTAAGAACTTCTCCATTTCCAGGAAGGGAGAAAAGCTAAATTCTGTGATTTTGCTCCAAAGTGCAATTCCACTATCCGCTTGTACAAGTGAACGTAGCTCAGTTGGAAAAGGGTTTTCAAAAAGTCCTGAGAACGATCCTGGAATTCGTCTGTCCGGACTAAGTATTTCCAGGGTCTCCCTCAATTATGCTAGCCAAATGCCGGGATGGTATTACTAAGGAGAAAGCTGGGTTCGGAGGCAAGCGCTCCTGCTGATAACTTTTGGTGCTACTTTGGGTTTATTATTTCTCATAAATTGCTTTCTCAAATATTTACAATAATAATAGTGAAGAACCAACAGACAAACACTATGCTTTCCTTCTAGTCTAGAACAAGAAGTTCGATAGAAAACTTAGGTCTTATTATTTTAAATTATTGATTATTTGAATTTTTAATGACTTGACACTCTTATGATTTTAACAGAAACTATACATCTACGATTCCGCAATACACTCTCTAAACAATTACAGATTGGTGTTCTGTTAAACAGAGTTGGAATTGAAACCGGAAAACAATAAACTTACACATTTTGGTCTTGCAGTGATTTAAAATTTGAAGTCCTTTTCGACATTTTAGCTTATTTTTTGCCTTTAAGAAAATCCTACACAAATTTATTTTTTTATGTAGTTAGTAGAAATAGAAATGGTGTTCAAAGATATATTAATTAATTAGACAATAACGAAGACTCTAGTTGCTAACTTAAAATTAACAAAAACGCAAAAATTAAAACAGTTCTAATTATAGCAAGAAATATGGAACATTCAAATAATTAATGTAGCTGCACTATCATGTGAGTATGACTTAAACAGTTAACTGTTCGTATGCAAGGAAGGCTTAGCTAAAATCTCATGTCCTTTGTAAATTTGTTACTTTCAATTCGGTAAAATAATTTGTAACGTCTGCCTTTGTCCCGTGAAGCTTAGTTGGATCAAAAACTAGGTCTCACAAAGACAGGACGCACACGCATAGTGTCACCACAGTGCCATTCTACTTTTTGAAGAGATAGCGAACTTTATATTAATAACCAGCCAACAAACTTAACAATTTTCGAAAGGACACCTGGGTCGCAACTCAGCCAAACTGAGAACTGTCTGATAAAAATCAAAAATAACTCACAGGCAAGCAAAAAGAACTCAATGGGTCCAAATATACTCAACTGTAACACAACAGCAACACCGGGGATATCAAAACTTGACTCCAAATTTATTGAAACTTACTGCCTCTCAGAACGCTGACACACAGAGGGAAGAAAGGAAAAAAGTATAGTACTCACTCAATGTGGTATGTATCTGGGTTTCAAAATAACGGGATATCTCTAGAGCTGGCTGGAGCAAGTAACATATACTTTTAGTAATAATTTCGCTGGAAATCTAGGCGATCATGCTGTGACATTAAAATTTACATTCTCGTCGCAGTAGCCCATGTGCGTACTCCAACTTTCATTCTGAGAACAAATAATAATTGAAGTTTTGAGCTTCGTAAGAAGGAAGTGCTTATTTATGTTTATCAGTGAAATATATCGTGGAAGTAAAACATAGTAGATCACCATGAGTAACTAATTTGCTCCACTTTCCAAGAATTTCCCAGTATGTAGGTACCAATCTTGGTTTGCCAGCCTTAGCAGTACACACTTGATATAACTGTAGGTGATCTAAATTTCTTCCTTTAATATAAATATTGGGTACCGTACTTAAAATTTGATTTCCTAAACAAATCCTTGTTTGCTGAGTATATTACAAACATGGAGACGTGTATCGTATTAGTTACTTGGTATTGGTTTTCCTTTGCGTAAATAGGTCCATAAAAAGTTTACTACTGTTTATTAAATGTACAAAACAAGCATCAGCAATAATATGTACAGCCGCAAAAGTGAAGTTGTTTATTAGTATCTGACTCTATATATATATCCCAAGTCTTAATTATTTTGTTGCGGAAATTATTTGGCTAAATATCGTCCATTTTTTATGTGAGAGACTATTAATAATGTCAGGAGTATTATATATCAGTAGTATATTGTGCAACTTATTAAACTTACGATTATTTATTTAAAAGTTTAACTGTAACCTTTAATATGGTCGTTATATAAAGTCAGGTTAGTTCAGAATGTGAAAAATTCATCGGAACCTTTACTATAATTTTATTTTGTTTAGAAAACGAAAGGTAACCAGCATTCAGTACTGGTTTCCGTCTGAAATATTACTGAACTCACGTGCTTAATATTAAATAAGACGGTGAAGTAAGAAAGTTTCCGGAAATTTGAAGTCAAGTTTCGATATCCGCTGTGTTGCTGTTGTGTTACAGCTCAGTACTTTTGGACCTTTTCAGTTTATTTTGTCTGCCAGTTACTTCTTTTTGATTTTTAGCAGACAGTTCTCAGCTTGGCTGAGTGGCGACCCAGGTGTCCTGTCCTAAATTGTTAAGTGTGTAGAATGGTTATTAATATAGAGTTCGCTATCTCCTCAAAAATTAGAATAGCACTTGTGGTAGCACAGTGGGTGTGCGTCCTGTCTTTTTGAGACCTAGTTGGATATTTACATGTAATGTCTCTTTTTGTCCCTTGAAGCTTAGTTGGATCACACAGGGTAACGGTTAAGGTACATTATATTTTCCAAATTGCAACTTGGAACTTATTTTTCTAAAGTTTGAATCAATTAATAGCATTTATTAAACCAAGATACAGGAAGGAATATACAATAAGACAATTGAAATGCAAAGCTTCCACACTCTTTTTAAATATTGTCCATTACTATCAGGCTTCGTTTGCTTTTTATATTTTGTCTCTGGGTAGAACGAATTTTAAAGCATTATTCTTAAATAGTTTTAAGAATAAACTTGAAAAGTCATTCTATCTTAGTTTTTTTTAAATATATTTTTTGAGAGACAGAACTACGACGTTGCTGAGAACAAAATACTTTTGCAAGATACATGTATGTTGACAGCATATATCAAGTTTCACTAAAACGACTCCTATTTAACTTTCAGTTTGCAGTAGTAGTCTACATACTTGTTTCTTAATAAATATATAATACTCATATACATTTAGATGTATGAGTGAAGAGAACCATGACTTCCAAGGTGTCAAGAAAGATCCACTTCTTTTAAATGCACTTGTTTAACAGACATTTAAGGGAATGAGAGAGTTATAAGCTAGTACCAGAAATAACGGATTACTTTTCCTGGAAGGATTTCCGTAAATAATATTTTCTTCTGACTTTGCACTTATAGAAAACAAACTTTTTTGTTCCGTATTCTGGAATTAAATTATCATATACATTGTCTGAGTGCTTAGAAAAGCGCACCACACTATAGTGGAAATTATATATATCTTAATTTAGCAGTTTTAAAATCGAAAAACTAGATATTCTGAACTGTTTTCAGTGATTTTCATATATTTAAACCCTGGTGGTTGTCAGGAGCTACTTCAATAAGAGGAAATGTCACCCAGCATTTAGCGTTGGAATTCTAACATAATAAGAGAACTCACTAAATTTATTGTAAGCTCTGAATTAACTGCTTGCCTAACTGGTAAAAGATATAATCACGTAAAACAACACAAACCATTTGAAAATTCTAACAGGATTCTAGATCCCAAATTATTTGAATAAATTTACGAAATTGAGGCGGTGAAAGTAAAATTGGTGTAAGTAAATTTGAGAAACAGAGGTTTTAGGAAAAATACTGTAATGAAATCTACAAGGAACTCAATGTAACTACTGCTATCTACTCGGTTAGCAAGAGAGTTACGATATTTTTTTTTTCCAACAAGTAAATTTGAATATTGAGAATACAGGTTTGATTCTAACTCTATATTAAAAAGTGACTTACACCACATTTCCTTCCACTGTCTCAATTATTTGCTGATAATAAAAGCTTCAAAGTATTTTTTTTAAATGGTTGAAAGCAATACTCAATTCAATCAAATAATTCAATATTCAATTACAAATAATTAAACACCAAAATGTAATATAAACTTTTAGTTTATAATTTAACGCTGAGTTTTTAAATTGTCTACCTGAGTACATAGAAACCACAACTATGGATACACATTGCAATTAGTTACAAAACAATACCCTTTTTTCTTTTAATAAGTATCCAGTTTAAGAGAGCAAAATACGTGTTGGAATAATACAGTTTTCCCAATATGCAATTAATAGCAAACTAATTAGCGAAATAACTTATTACTTGCCAATAATTTATTAATTGCCAAATAATCAAATATATGATCAGTTAAACTAATTTCACTTCATAATTGTTTGATTATTCAACTGTGTGGCTGTATATCTGATTTAAAGCGTTTCGTCGGTCTCGTTTTCACAAAGTCGTGGTTCACTACCAGTGTCTCATCAATCTAAGAAAGATCTTTCTCAATTTTCCCTCCATTTACACTATGCACTTTATTTTAAAGGCCAATTTTCGTTAAACACTTGCTTGGAAATGTTTAAGAAAGATTGCAACTATAGTTTAGTTATTTCATATTATATTATGATAGCTATAGATAATAATAGTTACTAGTTGTAAATTGATAAAAAAAATCTAGCTTAGCTGACAAGGGACATCACCAAAGTTTACAGCTCCGATTTCAATGTCAATTTATTTTATGACATGAATTGCTGCCATGGTGGATATTGTTTAAAGTTATTGAATGTTTAAGAGTTGTGTTGTAGTTATTTACAGAGTAACGCAAAAGTCCCTTAACACCCTTTGTAAACTGTGTGTGAATGATAAAGAGTGAAGAAGAACCATGTGGACACATGCTAGGCCTAGGGGGAAATCGTATGGCATATGTGGCCTTGGCGGCCTTGAAATCCACCATCTTGAATCAGACTCAGTTTTCGAAAATGAAAACCATAGCATGTGACACCTAAATGAAACAGCAAATTTTCCACAAATTCAATAGTATGTTTGTGTTTGTTCAATAGTGAAGCAGTACGAAGGTAGACTCATAGTTGCTACATATATTGATTTTGCGAATTATTGTCACTACACGAATAGTATTGCAATGAGCTTCCGTCATCCTTTATGAATTTTTAAGAGATGCGATGTAGTAATTTATTTCAAACCCCAAAACATGAAAAGCCGATAGGCCTATGATACAAAAACAAACGAAAATGAAATTGTAACCGATTATTCTCGTAAGACGAACACAAAATTATCGGAAATATAGCAAACAATGTACGACAAAAAATACAACGTTGTCGACGTAAACGATAAAAAATACAACTTCAAAGAAACAGCAGCAGTCAATAGAAAAGAGCAAAGAGGCATAATAAAGCTATTCGTAACATGCTTTACAAATATGAACCTCCTTTGGTTGGACAACAATCGTGCTATG
This sequence comes from Lepisma saccharinum, assembly GCA_022664845.1. Lineage (NCBI taxonomy): Eukaryota > Metazoa > Arthropoda > Insecta > Zygentoma > Lepismatidae > Lepisma > Lepisma saccharinum. Next base: position 46,700 of record JAGDQP010007808.1, on the reverse strand, counting down.
CGATGAAAGTCAAGAAAGTAGAAACATTGTGTGATTTCGATACATACAAGGCTACATTTTCGTACGGTTTTGTGATTTTAAAAAATCTTTCAATGTCATGTATAGAACCGAACCTGGACCCGGGGCCTTGATGAGATGCAACAGATATGAAAGTCATGGTTCGAGAAATTCTTAGTATAAAGAAGAGCATAAGAAGCAAACTTAGGTAATCGACTTGAATCTGCTGAAAACGAAATTCAAAACCTGTGCAAATATGTTAATGATCTTCAAGGCTACACTACATGGCTAGGAAAAGGTGACGATTTGTAAAATAGATCAATAAAACGAAATGTTATAGTATACGGCTTAGAGGAAACAGGTCAAGAGACATAGGCTGGAAACGAAGAAAAAGGAATAGACTGATAGTGTGTAAATTATTGAATGACAAAAAGGGAGGAAATACTAAAAATGAACATTTTTTACGTGGTACGAAGATTTTCGTAGATGAAGACTTTTCAGCAGTTGTCCGTAATGAAAGAAATGGACTGAAGTGATTCATGATAGAGGCTAAAAGAAGAGGGTCGAGTGGTAATCTACAATATAAATAGTTAGTGATAGACAAGAGTAAGTTCACTATATGGGGTTTTGAAACAAGAAACAATCCCTTAGTGAGTGAAAGTGCAACGTCAGTTAAAAATAAAATCAATGTAAATATTAGTAGTAATAATTAGTTTTCAAAACCCCAGCTATAACGTCTGACAAGGAGACATCTCTCAGCTCTGAAGCCAGGGTCTCGGATGACAGCATTCAATCACCGTAATTCTGTGTGCTAGAAGTAGGTGCTTGTGCCGGTGTTGGTAGAGGCAATGTGCTTAGCGAACCCTCTAAAATAAACCTGGATCCCAAATGGGGCAAAGGTCAAGGTTGCTGAACCCTCAACTTCGAGGAATGGAGAGGAAGGCCTCCTGCTGCCAACTTAGAAAGGTTAACATTCAATCAGTTAGGAACGAAAAGGCGGCAATTTCTCTTGAAACAATAAAAGAAGGGAAAAGCTAGGCAAATGTTAATGAAACGGGGAATTTTTCTTTAGGTGTATTTTTGTGAATCGTAAGGGGTGCAAGGACCAAAGCAAAATAAATATATTGTAATATTTTATCATTTAATTACAGTGTAGTAGCATTAGTGGAAACATGGTTGGGATATTCTCATTATGACTGAACCCTTTGACGATCGTCATGTGCTATTCAGGAGAGATAGAAATACAGAAATGCGTGGAAAATGCTGGGGAGAGAGATTGATTCTAGCAGAATTACAAAACTATGATGTTTCTATGAACAATGTTTCACTTATCCTTAAAGCTGTTGTTTACCAGCTAGTACAGTTTGCCTCCTGGGAAACTTTAACATACCCGAAGTAGAAGGTCCAAACCTAAAAATTACACATTCCAGAGCTGAATGTCAAGATTTATTAAATTGTATGTCATATTTTGAATTAGAACAACATAACCATATAACTAACAAGAACGGTAGGATTTTAGAATAAATTTTAAGAAACATGAGAAGTGTCAAGGTTGAACATGAATCTTCTCTTATTGTAAAGGTAGATAAACATCATCCTGCACTGTTAATTACACTCACTTATACCAAAACTTTAAAATGAAATTAAAAAAACAATATTATAAGTTATAATTTCAGGCGTTATAACCTTGAACTGCTGCACTGACTAGTAATGTTTATAAAATTTTGATAATGTCAATGACGCTCTTACTTGGCTTTGTCATATAATTTATGTATCTCTGGGAAAATATGTTACAGCAAAGAAAATGAGCATAAATTTATCTCCATGCTGGTTTACCTGAGAAATCAATACCAATATTAAACGTAAATCTTACTATCATAAGAAATAAAACAATGACAACTCTCATTATCATTATAGAGATTTTTTCCAATTCAGAAATCAAGTAAAAGAGGACATATCATTCATTAGCTTACCAGAAGTTCTTAACCGGTAGTGAAAATACTCTTCTAAATGACCTTAGTAACTTCTGGGAGTTTATAAAAAAACACATCTTCCTCATCCAATATGACAACAATGGACAAATAATCTGCGATAATGATGAGATTGCCAATTGTTTTGTAAGTCACATTCAATCACTATATAAAAGATAATCTGCAAAATATGAAATAAAACATGTAGACAACAAATGCAATTCAATGGATTCGTTTGAACTGTTGAATGTAACATCAAGAAAAGTAGAGGCTGCAATGAAGAAATTGAAACAAAAAAAATAAATCGGTTCAAACTACGTCGTGAAAGGCTGCGGAGATATTCTTAAACTTCCCCTTCAGTTTACTTTTAACTTATCAATTAAAACGGCAATAATTCCGGATAAATTGAAGAAAGCTCTTGTTTGTCCAATTCCTAAATCGATTTCTAAGAATTAAGTAAGCCATCATAGACCTTTTTCAGTACTATCTTCCTTTGCTAAAGTGTTCGAAAGTGTAATTTACAATAGAATAGTAAACCATGTTCGAAGTGCAATATCAAAACTTCAGCATGTTTTTCTGAGTAAAGGTCAACAGACTCAAATCTATCTTTAATTACTGATTACATTGTATCAGGCTTAGGCAAATGCACACACAGTGATGTTATCTACACGTGCCCAGAGAAAAACATTTGATACTGTAGATCATAATAACCTGTTACGTAAGCTCAGCTACTTTAATTTTACAGAACCTTCATTAACGATCACTGCATCGTATTTAAAGAATCGTAAACATTATGTTCTTTTTACAAGGAATTTATTTCCAGGCGATACGAAGTTCGGTCAGGTGTGATGCAAGGATCACATTTGTCATATTTAGGATCTCCTCTACTTGTAATATGCATTAGTGACTTATCAGATTACATTAAATACTCTAAAAAATCTCCCATTGGCAAATGACCTAACATATATATGGATATATGTCGTATTGAAGACTGTAAGTTTGAATTAAACAATGTTGGTTAGTGATGTAAGAAACACAATCTTTCTCTAAATGTTAATAAATGCAAAACTGTCCCCTTCACTATGTATGAAATTAGATAAACCAGCACATACACAATTAACGGTGTTCAATTTAACAATGCTAACTCAATAAAAGATCCGGTGTAATCTTTGATGCACATTCAACACGCATCTCGTGACCATAAAATAGAAGCATATAGACACACAGAATTAATCATTAGATTAGGAAAATACTTTAATAATACATAGGTTTTCAAGTAACTTCATTTTAATTATGTCAGATACAAAATTTGAATATGCATTTATAATATGGAAACCACAACCCAGCAAATATTCTAATACAATTCAGACCATAAATTACATTTTTTTTAGATTCCTAGCCTACGAACAAACTGGTTTATATCCAAAATTTGATTTGTCGTCGCTACTTTCAGGAAACATTGATTTTCTGACCTTGGAAAAAAGGAAAATTATTAACAATATTATATTTTATTTGGAAATATTTAATAATGAAGTCGATTGTACAGACTTAACCGCATCTATTAGTATAAGAGTTCCATCACTTATAGCTCGTATGCACAACAATATATGTTTTCTTCTGTTACAGTTCCAGAACAAATTCTATATTAAAGTCCCCTATATGGCGATCTCGTGCTACATATAATAAGTACTTACAAACCGATAATAAGATATATATCAACAATATGACAAAAAGAGTATACGGTCTAGACAAATCCAATGTGAGACAATAAGCTACTGAATTTCTACCATGTGGAAATTGTATTAAAGTTTCTACTTTGTTCTATGGAATTGGCTCTCTATATATTTTAATCTATGTTGAGGAAACTGTATTAATGTATTTGCTTGTTTTATGTTATTTTTGTTGTTTATTTTAGTTCCATCCTGTGGAAACTGTATTCATGTATGTGCTTACATTGCTAGATCTATGTGATTGGCTTTAACATGTGTTTTATTTTATTTTGTGGAAACTGAATTAACGTTTTATTTTGCTCTATGTGATTGGATGCATAATGTTTTGTGTCTAATTTATAATATTTCTTTATGCAATTGAAGACTGTAATTGGCATTAGCTTGTTGTTTTCCTAATAAATAAATATTTTGGTATTTTCATATGAAATTATGCCCAAACTATACCCATATTTAAATTTGTTTACTTAAAATAAGTATTATTTGTTTACGAGTGAATTAACAATTTCCACAAGGTTTCAAACTATTGAAAGAAATGGGATTTCGATTATCTGCACACGACATGTATAAATATATAAATGTTACTGCTATTTTTAATGAAAGTCAGGGCTATTAATACGATATTTTGAGATCTTAAACCCTCAATCAGTTTCAATTCTCGTCAATTAAGTTCGTTGTATTGCTCTTACACGTAATCAAAAATGCTGTTACTCTTGTTTCCATAAATCGTCTTATAAAGGTGATATTAACGTTAGATCACATCTCGGCCATTAAGAAATGTAGATTCATAATCCGATTGTTGCTTTAATTGTTTCTATTATTTTCCATTTCTACAAGAGAACTTTTAAGTGTAAGTGAGGTACCAGGGAAACCTCGAGGTGCTAGGGAATTTACCTCCTTTCCCACCCTCCCTGAGTGATCTCTTAACAATGTGTTTTGTACATATTTTTCTTCTTGTGTGTGTAATCAATTGCAGAGATTTCATTTGTGTGACTACAATCATGCGTCGAACTATATGTTGTTGTTTTTTTTCGTTGGTCCTTGTATAAATTGGTATTTGTTTCATCGAAATTTGCAGTTACTGAACAGCATACGTTCCCTTAAGTTTCATCAAAGCAGTATAATCAGTAACATTCTAACTAACCAGATGACGGGATCCGCCTCTGAAAAAAAATCCGTAATTAAACAAAAATTAAAAGCAACCGCAATATTTATGGATCTTTGATGCGCATTTGATACAGTATAGCACGATGAGTTAATATATATATATATATACTATATTGATGAACTTACCTACTAAAACCAGCAGATGGATAAGTAACTTTCTTAGAGACGGAATCACTAAGACGAAGAGTTATTCAAAGAGTGACCATAAGCCCTATGTTACAAGTAATCTACGTAAATAATACACAATACGAACATAAAGCAACACCAAATTAGAATTATATCCGGATGGCACAACCTATTGGATTTGTGCTGAAATTACAAAATCAAACATTTAAATTTTAAAAACAATGTAGTTGATGCAAAATTTGGAAATTAAAAATAAACGAAAATAAAACTCAGTTCATTACTTTTATCCATCGTAACTGTTACTATAAACGACAGCAGTAAACATATTAACTACATTCAAATAATACATTCCAAAAGAACCGATATTTAGAATTAGCCGTAGATTAACTTTCAGACAATACACTCAACATTCAGGAAAATCCGTACTGAGGGTACATACGTCTATAAAATGAATATTATATTCCGAAAGCCATACATAACTAAAAGTAAGACTATATCTCTCATTATTACGAGCAATAGCAGTGTACGGTTATCAACTCTATCATTCTCAAACTAACTTGGAATCTCTTTCAAAATTCGAGAGATGCTGAATATTTTCTTTATTTTTTTAGAAAATGTGGCAAACCGGCAATATAGACCTTTCTGGCCAAATGTAAAACCTATCAACTGAGACACTAAACTTAGCAAGTACAACTTATCCTTCAATATTCAACGGATAGGAGAGGCCAAAGACTACCAGGAAATCTCCATGACAACCAACCCAGAAAAAAATAAAAGACAATCTTTTACATCTTGCTTCCTACAATTCCTAAACATTCTCCTACACCCCAGCTACAAATTAACAAAGCATTCAAATATAAAGTCAACTGAAATACGTCAGGAAATAAGTATGTCTCTCTGTCTGTTGGACTGAGCGCAATTAAAAGTACAGTATAATTAAAGTTACTTTTTGCTTGTTTGTATGGTGCTGTCCTGATATGATGTCTGATTTTGTAGCAATGATCAATCAACTTTAATATTCCATACAATAGATAATCATTCAGTGGACTTCAAAAGACGTAAATACCCTGCAGTATGGCTACGACTCTCCCTACGCTGTCCTGTGGGCAGGACTGGAAATTGCGATTAGTTCAATTCGTAGCATAGAACTACTTTCATTTAAATTTATCCTACAAAACAAATACTTGTTTCAATCATTCTTTCAATAGTGTCATCGTACCTCGTTTCCCACACAAGATAACAGGCTGGCACGATTGTGATGACATTCCATGATTTAAAGGAAGGAAAAAGAACGGTAATTCACGTATATCACTGTTACTGAACAAAAGCAGTCAGTTAAAGATGTGTCATCACGGTAAGGAAGTACTGAACTGTTCTTTTGAATAACATCTAAAAAACCTTCTTTAATATTGTATTCCGTTGTTGCATCTTAATGATGATATTTGCTACATTCATTAGTACCTACGGAATAAATATTCATACAAAATTATTTTATAGGTCTACGGGAACTTATTTATTCCTGTGCCAAAAATAGTTAACCAAGAAATAATACAAATTCCTATCCTAACAGTAATGGATAAATCATACTATTTTACAAACCTTTCACAATTATATTAAGAAAGAGTACATACAAATCATGCAATTACAGGAACCAAGTGCTTAAATATTAAATTATGTATATCTATGCGTTCGCTTTGGAGGCGTGATTGCTGAGATATTTAGTTAATTTCGTTGATTTTTTCTTTAATTTCTTTTGTAATGCTTTTAGGTAAACTGTGGCTCAGGCCGTATGGCTGATCATGCGATAAATTGGTACACAGCTAAAACGAGCCATTCAGGTCAATTTAAATATATGTTTATGGGATCTCCAGGTCTGTGCTTGGGACCGGACCGGATCCGACGATCCGATTTTTACTCGGAGGGTGAAGTTCGGATTTCATTCTACCCTTATTATACACGGTTGCGTTTAAACAGTCTCTCTACCTGCGATGTGACCGGAAGCAGGGATTTTACTCTCAAGAGTACAAAACATACGACGCAGAAAAGTTCCTAACAATAGTAAAAATATATGGAAATAGTCTCATATACCCAGAAAATATAAAAATACTGTCGGAGGTGTGCAAATGTAACCCCCCAACCCCTCGGAAAGGCTATTCTGAATGAAATTTATGTTTTAACTATTAAATAGGATAAAAGAATTAACTGTTTTAAAACTCTGAAGTATGAAGTGCCCGCATACAGCTCACTTCTCAACGCATCTGACATTTGATTATCGATTGATTCAAACTACAGGAACAAAACCGATCACCAGGTCAAGATTTTGCCAACTTTTGAATTGGGTCAAGTTTGGATCACTAGGTAACCGAGTTAACACAGTGATTTCGATCAACACTGTGGCCCGAGTCATTCTGGTCAAGGTTCAGACCGGATCACATAGTTTCAGGTCTAGTCGAGCCACTACAAAGTGAACCGGTTTCAGTACTAAATTGTTGTAATGAAGAAAGTTGGAGGAAGCGAGGGGGAAATGAGGAAATCTACGAACAGAAAGCCCACATAGCATGAGCTTGGGACTAGAGGACATAAGCTGGGGTCTCGAACCTATGGTTTCACCCCTATCTGTCTCTGGGACTTCAAAATATAATACATATCGTTGAATTTGGTCAATTTCTTGTTGGAACGAAGTGATGGAACTACAATGATGACCTAGTGAGCGGCCATAGCTCAGTTGTAGACCGTTAGCTTAGTAATCGGTAAGTCATGTGGACGATCCAAGCGGATATCCATCCGGACGGATGTTTTCCGCCGATTTTTCTCGGTCACACCCACAACGTCCGAGCTGGTACTGTCAAACCAGACTCTTGCCAAATACTTTCAATGACCAGTCAATTATCCTTACCTTGCGTGATCATAAGTGGCTTAATACGCGTTTGATAAATCCAAATACAGAGACCCTCTGTTGGAAAGTCAACAGGATTTGGTATCAAGTCATAAATCCAAGATTACCAAGTACAGGATTCCGCAGAATGTGCTGGCTTTCATTTTTCCAGCTCATTGAATATCCAGTAACCCATCCACCATCAACCGAATTGGCTAAAGGTTGTATGAGATGTGTTTGAGGAAATGGCGTGCATAAGAGACACCCACAATCCTCGATGGAAGCAGTGCCGGCTTCCCCGATTGAGCTTTCACAAAACTCAATTGCCGAGAAATAACAAAGAAGCACTGTGACACTTCCACAAATGGACACTGACTAGCGAGCATCACCAAAAACATAGATAGGGTTATAGGTAAATAATTTAGAGCTGGAATTCTACTAACAATCGCGAAGGGTCTGGTCCCTTGATAGCATTTTAGCCGCACAAGCATTAGTTTTTTAATATAAATAGGCTTGGCAACACTGACAACTCCAGTTGTGACAAATAATATTTATGTCAAGTTTGGCAACCCTAGGTCTAACTGAATTGAAGCAACTTGAACAATTAATTATTTTGAATAGAATGGCTTAGCAACACTGAACTACTGCACTAATCAAGACTGTTATCTGGCTCTGAGCTTGTCTATCCAACGCATTTTCAACGACATCTCAACCACATGTCTACACTTTGTAGTTCATGGTCACTATGAAAAATAGATATATGGGTACGAAACCCCCACAGTATATTGATATGGTGTTAAATAATGTTTATACCGAGTTTGGTGCTGCTATGTCCAAAGTAATGGAAACATTTTGAAAAAAACACGGTATTGAAAATAGGTTGGAAAGACAGGCAAAGGGTTGCTTGGTGACGTAGATACCCCTCAATGTTTTTGTATTGTGTCGAATAATGTTTTTGCCAAGTTTCCCGCAGCTACGTCTAACTTAATGGAAGCAATTCTGAAATTAGCATTGGTTCTACAAAAATGCAATTATCACAACCTTTTATGTTGAATCAGTTTCAAGATATGCAGTATATCTCTTGCCAAAAATCAAATTTTTACAAGGATTAATTAATTGATAAACGATAACCCATGAATTATACATGAAACATAAAATAAGTTATTGGAAATAGATTTGAATCGATGGATGTATATTTGAAATAAAAATATTATGTAATTGAGTTTACAGGGTTGCCAATCAGTTACAAAGTTTAATTTTCAGTTTCGGTTTATTGGATATTTGGCATGGCTTACTGATGGTAAAATTAAAGAATGGAATGTAAAGTTGCAAAATACAAAATATATATGTTTTGATGATACTTTTATATTATTCTCCTTGACTATCCACAATTTACAACATTCTTCATACACATCAGCCCCAACGGATGCCAAATATCCAAGACAACAACATATTAGTGACATTTGGGAAAACTTAAACTCGTATTTAGGATAGCAACACTGACAGGTCAAAAACTTTTAGTATCCATCCTATGAATTCATTTCGACTTCGAACAACATACGGATGCACTTTAGTTACTTCCCTGGAGGGGGAATTACTCATCTTGAACAATAAGTTCGAATCCGATCCGGAGCGAATTCAGTTCCTAAATTTTGTTAAAGAACATCTACCTTAGCGTTAACTAATCTATCAAAATATAAACGAATTCAAACCTTCAAGATTTTTAAGGATTCTGGGGTGTATCCGAAGTGCAGCCTAAGAATTTTATTCTTAGTTGTCGGTTCCTTATCTTACAGTATAAGTATGTACTTTATGTATACAGTACATAAATCACATATAGCTAGAGGGAGGAGAGTGAGATAGAAAAGTGCAAGTACTTAGAGCTAAGATCAAGAATATAAAAAATGATCAAGATAAATATAGTGACAAATAAAGAAAACTAATAAATATATAATAACTGAAATACCGACAATAACAATGAATATAGAAGGAGACTAATAAAATGAAAGTTATATATCTACACTAGTTTATTATTGAGCACCGTAGGAGACTACAGAGTAAAATGAAAACAGCAATTGAAGGTACAGAGATAGTTTTTCTTTGATGTAAGGTTTCCCCCAGAGGCTTTATTTAGTGGGGGGAATTGACCTATCTGGTTTTGAGAATATACACTCACTAAAACGTAAAAAAGAAAACGTTAAAAACACAATGAAAAGTAAATATAAATAATGTACTTTTTTTTTTCAATTTCGATTCTTTGTAAGAGTTTCGAACCAAATTAATAACTAAAACAACTATTTTTAACACGCTACGCTTCGTAGGTCAGTGAGTTTTAATTGCCTTTTACAGTAATCAATTTAGCGCCGACGTCACACAAAAAGTTAGAAAATGAGAAAAAAGGTGTTATTAAGGAAACGTGAAATAAAAAATGAACTCAAACAACATTATGTATTAATACAAGAGGAAGCAACTAATGGCAATTACTAAAATTATTGAAATAATAGTTCGTTTTTGTAATTAAATACCGGCTACTTTATTTTGAAACAGTCTGGCATGAGACATGAAACATGGCCCTCCCAAAATCATAACAGTTCGTGTTCCAGTTTGGGTTCTTAAATGTATGGTATGATACTCCCTTACCGTGTATAGGTACCAGTATCGCATCCCTTTTACTGAGCCCATTGCTGCATAATTTTCTATTCTCTGCTGTCTTTAGATCATTTCTTGTCAGCGGTTTTTGGTTTAGAGTCCTTTGTTCTGTGGTTGCTTAGTGTATGCACGTCTATTTTGTTCGACAGCACCAATGTGACTATATTCGGATGTTTATTAATATTATTTGCACTTTTTTGTTAATGTATAAGTATTCACATTTAATGTGTTGTTTGTTGTTGAATTGTTGTTAACGTCCAAAGTAAATCAGTCTATGTTTAAGCATTGGACCCACAGCCTTCTTGTAAAATGGATTCCAAACCTTCGTTCCATGAATCTCTACGAGAATTGAGCCTGTGACCTTGAATAAAACACAGGAGCCCGATTGCCACTTGGCCACATATATGTTATTTTAGGTGCATGGTAATTGTTCTTGTATGATCATTTCGGACATACGTGTGTAGAAGATGAGTAGTTTGGTCTGCCTATCCGTTTTTATATCTTTCAGAAGAGATTAGAATAATTGTGTTTTCATTGTTCTGCTTCAGCACACAGTAGCTGAAATATGTGATTCCAAAGTGTTGAAAATGAATGTACACCTCTCAATGTGTACAGTTTTCATAAACATTTCTAAGCTATCTATAAACTTCTCTCGATTGTATTACTTTCGTAATTGGGATTCTTCAACTGTTTTGCTACTGCTCATTCCTCCGAATAATATATTCGATTCGATCATCTGATATTTTTTGCTTGGTACGCACCTCTTCTGTTGAGAACATTTGCTTTCTTCATAATTAATTTGCCTTAGTTTTGCTTTGTCTGTGTTTCGGTGCCTTGTTCAATTTCTTCGTATTTGTTACGTTTGAGTCCGTGTATAAGCAGCAGCGTAAACTACAGCCGTCTGCTATTTCAAAATGTGCTTTTGAGAATTATTATAATATAAAAAATAGTATGCCTGCTTTTCTGGATATAAGATTTTTTTTTAAATTTGAACTTTAATAGGCCTTCTCTTGTGTTTTCCCACCTATGTATTCCTGAGTCGTTTGGCTTGGGATATGGCCGATTTTGGTTTGTAGAATTGCAACAAGAAAGAACAACTTGCGTTACCTAAGTGTTATATAGAGATGTCATGTCTATTTCATTGTTGTCGCTATTATTTTTGTCTGAAGTATTGTAATTTTTGTGCAAAGTATAACAAGTAGTCATTTGTTAATCAATATTAGCGGTGTACTAAGCAGTAGGTTTCGTTTGCGTCAATTTTAACTTTATCATTTTTTTAAAAAAAAATTATACGTGGATATATTGGTTTCACTGGATATACATATATTGGTGGGCAGCTTCTGGTTCATATCTCAGGGCACACAGGGAGTATATGTAGCAGGTTTCAGAATTACCAAATAGATCCGGTTAGAGCGTTTTCTTTATATTAATTTTTAAAGGATTTATGTTCTAGTTTTTGTGTAGGTTTGAGAACATTTTACTTGATAAGGTGATCTAATGTGGGGTATAACACTGTAAGAGCCTAGTTGCTGTTCCATTTTTATATATATATTCTTAGTTTCCGTTTTGTTTTATTTCTGTGTGTTCTCTTTAGCTCATTCTCTTTGGTTGGTTTTAGTCTCTTTGAGCCTGTTTCGTTTGGATTTCTGCTTTGGATTTTTAATCGCTATCCATCCAGGTTTTCGTTAGTCACGCAGCAATTACTTGGATCTAACGCTTGTTTTGATTGGACCCTGGTCAATGCTTCGTGACTTGTTTTGTGCTGATTGGTGTGAATCAGCCTTCTTCTCCGTTTGCTGGGAGAACTGCTCTCCCACGCCATGTTAGTTCAGTTCCAATTTTAATGACGAGACGAATGGACGTATGGGCTTTCCGTCATCTGTACTTCCTAAGCCCTGTCTACGAGAGGTAGGTAAAAACACCAAATTTAGTGTATATACTGAAAATAATTCGACTGATTTCATCCATTCCGGTAAATTATACTATTCGTATCAAGAAGAATTAGAACCGATATAAGTGCTATCAGGACTTTTCAGTGACATTATTTCGGAATTTTCAACTCATTAAAATTTATTATTTCGTTCTGAAATTATTTATCAAAATGTACAGTATGTTCTAAATTTCAGTATGGGGCCGCTATTAACCGAATTCTTACATTACAAGTATCAGTTTGTTAGAATTCAATAATCATATGCCAATTTCTCGTCTCCAGTTTCCAAATCCAATCTAAATTCCCGGTTAGCAATGTTGATAGCTATCGCATATTTCCTTTAGTTAGTCAAATTAGCGACATGTCTGCTCGACTATTTTTGCATACCGTTTTGATGCTAATAGTAAATTTTAATTTATTCGACATGGTTCGATAATTTTGGTTTCAACTCCAGCCACTATTCTCCGATAAAAAAGTTATATTTTATATTATTTTGCATTTTCAAGATTTATTCAGAACTTCTTTTGTATAATGTAGTAATCATCTGTAATGACGTCACTTAATTAATAGTGCTAAATAGATTCTTTCTTTATGAAGTATTTTGGACAAAAACTTATTTCGTGTAAGTAATGCTGTGATAAAACTTTTCTAAATTAAATAACAATGTTTGGGTAATAATTTGTGAAAATATCAACAAAGTTATTAATTATTATAGAAATTATGGACATTTATATGTGACTACGTAACTTTCAGTTCTGCCTAATTAATTCAATGTACACCAGATAGATCATTCAAATTTGTTTGTTCCTTCAACTCAACAGTAATTCTGTTCAGATCCTTATGAGATTATCATAGCCGAAAGCGTGCATATGTAAGTTAAGAGTAATAAATTGAAATTCTGAAATTTTTATATTTCTTCGAACAATCTTGTGTTTATGTTCATTGAACGTAGTATAGAAACCTCTCAGTTAACCAGGTACGATCTAAGGCATTAGTTCAGAGGGGGCTAAAGAGCGAGATTTAAGGAAAACAGTAGCTATTGGTTGCAAGGCGTGGGACGTCACTATACGGACCGTAAGTGTGTATACATAAGCAAGAGCATAGAGAATAATTGATATAAAAAGTGATATTGCACCTAATATCTTGTAGCGAAAAAGTTATATTTATTTTTGTTATATCTTTTATGATTGAATGATGAATATAAGCAATTAAACGATATAAAAATACACTAGAGACGCCCTAAATTGTAAAAAAAATAAAAATAAAAAAAATAAAGGCGGCTTAACACTTCCGGTATGTGAAAGGGAAACTCACAATCGAACGAAATTGATTTTAGAACTGTAATATTAAAACCAGAATTTTTTCATTTCAAAAGAGAGAAAATATAATGCTGATAATGTTATTTCCCCTACAAATAAATATATATGTGCATCCTTTTGGCAATTATTCGTGATCTATTAAGTGCATGATCAATTATTACAGTGAGCGCCATCTCTAATTCACACTTACACCTAAGCACCAGGGCCGTTCAAGTATTACGTAAAAATTCAAGGAGATGGTTTAATTTAAGCTTTGATTATTTGATCTGGTAGTGGGGAAAGGCATGAGAACACTAGGTACGTAAAATTCGATTACAAACATGTAAATTAAAAGATTGAAACAGTCATTTGGGCTACGAAATAACGATAATACATTACAACTGTAGGTCAGGGTCTTCGTCTATGTTACCATATAGGCAAGCCTGGAAAACCACAGTCAACGTTACCAGCAGCAGAACTGGAACCTGTAAGCCTTGTCATTGCTATTCGGAAACTTCGGAACAGTGCTAGAACAGGTTACACTTTCGTGTTGGCCATGCTGACTGAGGGTTTCCATGCATTTCCAGGGAATGCCTGTATAGTACCTTGGCTATAAAACCCTGGCCGCTGTCTTCTTTGTTCTGGATGGATGTTCGCGATAGTTTCTCAAATTTCTGAGCATAGCCTTACCTGCATATATGGCCCATAAATATAAATTAGGTTTAAGTAAAACTTACAGAAGCTTAAATCACAAGTAATAGACAAAGAGACAGACAGACAGATAGCGGGAACATACTTTCATGAATTCCCTAATCATTATTTGAGGATGAAAGATGATAATAATAATAATAATATATTATTATTATTATTATTATTATTATTATTATTATTATTCCAACTGGAAAACAATGTAACAATTTACTATTTTTAATGTTGAAAACTAAACACATACCTGCTTTACCCAGCTCCACTGGCCCAGTTGTGACGATCACTGACCTTCGATAAGCATTAGGTTCGAGTCCCGCACCCACCCACCCCCCGGCCATATGACACGTTTGGCAAAGTTTTCCTCTCTCCCGTAAGTAAAATGCCACGAAGGTACCTTAAACATAAAGCCCTGCCAGAACCCCTATTTTGACATAGATAAAGAACCAAGCAGGCATGTGCCAAAATATGTAGTAATTAATTATCAATTTTAGGCACTATAAAACTATCATATAATGGATTTTAGAATCAAAAGCTTACGTTTCGAATCGCAGTGAAAAAATAGGAAAAAGCTCAGGTTCGAGAAGCGACGCAAAAATAAGCACAGCTTCTTTAAAAAAAAATATTTTCAAAGATTTCGATTTTTCGAACATTGCTACAAAAATAAGAACTAAATTTTATTATATGTTAGTACTACGCCTCCTCATGATTAATTAAACTCTTTCCCTCTATAACATTATTCTCCATGTCACTTAGACATTTCTTGAGAAGAACCTGTGCCAGGTTATCAACTTTGCAATCCTAAAAGTTCATTTTAAATCCTTTTTGTGGTCATGAGGAAGGAGATGAATAGTGCAAATCTTTACATCTTTTATTTGAAATTTGTCTATTCTTTTACACCTTACAGTCTTCTTTGTCAAGGAAAGTAATAATAAAACATTAGATGTGGGTTGTTTCGGCACGTGTATTTACACGTCCAAACGGCAAAGTTATTGTGCTTAGTTAATATTTAACAATAACGGGGATCACAAAGAAAATAACACAGTTATTATTTATTTATTTCACAACTACTTTAATAGCGCTGTACCCAATAAGTAAAATAGTAAAATGTCATTAGGCCAGGTTGCTAGCTGATTCTAGTAGACGACTCAATGTGAGGGTCCGTGCAGTGACGTCACGGTACAGTTCCACATAGATGGCGCCATCAGTTACACATCCATGAATGGCATACCTAATAAATTCAAAATATCTTGGCATTAGTTGATAATCCTCATACAATGTTTCGTAATATTTGTGATGCGCAGTGAGTTATTTAATGTTTGACTTGATATCTATTGGAAATTAGCTACTAATCGTTACGTGAAGTTGACAGCAATTGATACTAAATTATTTCTCTGTTTCAGTGAACCTATCGTTATGAGTGATGTGGTTTTAATTAGATTAGATCGGTACATAAATCCGTAGGCCAGTGGTAGGATTCTTTCGTTAGCTGAAAAGTGATAACTTGAGAAACGAACTATTTATTAAATTTCTCGTTATTTCTGTGTTGACATATGAAGTGACTCCAGCACGTGATTTGTAAGAATAAATATTATTTGCTTTTATGCGTTATGACACTACGTTTGGATTGAGTTGCGACCGTCATTAGTTTGTGTTCGTTCGTCTTTATTTAAGAAAATTGCGATTCCAGACTACAGGTGTGGAAGGACCTACGATGCATAAAGGTAAGACATGGTCTTTTGCCACCCTGTAGACTTCGAAGTGAGTAAAGGCACCGTATGAGTCACATATGAGTCGTTATGCGTATCATCGTTTGAGATTACTTCCCAAATAAAGATTTGCGTTTTTCTTTCTTAATCTGTCGCTAATCTGAACCAGCTGGTATTTCGGAGTGTGAACTGACGATCTAATTAAAAGATTGGAGGTGTCGCCTTACCGGTATTTCCTCCCTCGATCTAAATTATGTTTTTACAGCAATCACAAGCATCTAGAATCTTCTTTCCCAGATATTCTTAAATCTGGAAAGCATTTCTGCGCCGCTCGTCTGGGCTGTAGAAAATGTTTGGATCTAGAGGTTAGGTTACATGCGTTGCGTGGGTACTCTAGGCTCCTGGCGACCCTATTTGTCTGTGTGATCCTCTTTTGGGATCTTAGGTTGGGGGCGTTACAGTTTTTTTGCGACTCCAGCCAGGATTTCCAAAAACCGAAGCTGTGCGTTACAACACGTTTTGTAAGTTGAAATTCATTTGTTTAAAAATTCTAGTATTTCAGAAAAAGTGTTCTGGCCTTAAGGATATTCTAAAGCAACGATCTCTAACAAAAGATGGCAGCACTATCTCCTTATATATCTAATGTATTTTCACTCTTACACGAAATTGCATTGCTGCTCCTACACATTCAAGCCTAGAGAGTTAAAATTTTCAGGTTAAGAAAGTTCATAACCAAGTCAGGAGCATGATCGATGGCGATATTTAATTTTCTTTTTGTTCATTGTTGAAAGAGCTTTAATGTTATATGTTACTATATTCACAACAACAATGAAGCAATTTCAACAATGAAGGAAAACGAAAATAAATATCGGCATGGATCATGCTCTTGAATTGGTTATAAACTTTCTTTCCTGAAAGTTTGAACTATCTAGGTTTGAATTTATAGGACTAGCAAGGAAATTTGGTGCAACAGTAATAAAAATTAGGCATATAAGGAAATAGTGCTGCCATCTTTTCTTAGAGATCGTTGCTTTAGATTATCCTTAACAAAGGCATCTGTTTTTTTTTTAATTTTTGTTAATAAGTATTGTCTGAACTCTTCATGAGAGCTGACAATTTTGTTTAGTTCAGAGGAAGTCCAGTGCTATTATCTTTGGTCTGGTTTACCAAGTTTTGTAGGTTCAAACATCAACGTAGAAACACTCTTTTTTTGCGTATTTCGATGTGTAGATCCAATGTGTATTCAAGTCGTGAGATCACATCATTATAGGAGTTTTGCCACCATAATATATTCTTTGGTGGTGACATCATGAAGAATGTCATCAGTTAGTTGATTTAGTTCTTGCGGAGCTTTGTTATCGAAAAGAAGAATCTAAGCTGTTTCATTCTATTTTGATTAGACCTTATTTACTGAGTTTCTTCCTTCTATGTACTAGTCTGCCTCAGTGTCAGCGGATGTAAGATTTCTGCCTCTAGCCGTACTTCTGCCTCTAGCCGGATTTTTTTAGTGGAGTCCACCTCAAGACACTGAGCCCAATATGATATGTCCACAGTATAGAAGGCTGTTTTAATCGTCTATTTATTATTATCTTGTAATGGGAAACTTTTCTCAAATTGCCGATCACCACTGCCGAATGATTTTTGTATTAAAAAGACTCCAAAACTACCATCGGTCAGCAATATCCCATGATCAAATCTCCTCGTTCATGATTTGGCTGTAGAGCGAAAAGAGGCAAAGAAATTTTCTGTTGACGATCTTATTAATTGTTGCTAAAATGAAACCAACGTTATGTTTTGACACATTAGAGCTTTTCATGTGCTGTAAATAACACTTTACAAAAAGTTAATTAAACTTGTTTATTTTTTGTCAGGTACTTGTTACTTGTTTTTGCTACAGCATATTAACAGCGAAGAATACGTATATGCATGTGATTTACGTATATTCACAGTATAAAGTATAAATTAAGCTTGAAAATATGTGCGATACGTCAAGCGCAGTGATACTGCAAGATTTCGTTTTAGGGGTATCTCGGGCCTAAAATATCAAATGCACCACCAAACTTTCATATTTTTTAGTGTCAAAAGTGGTTAGAAAGCGTGCGAAATTCTACTTACACCCTCCCACTTACACGTTCCCGAAATAAAAATCCTGGGGAAATCCCTTATAAGTTTTTTTTCCTGCATAATCTTGCCTCCATTAAGCAAAAGCTGAAATGATGCCACAGGTTTCCCCATAAAACGCTATAGCCAACTATGCCGTTCTATATTATTACCGTACGGTTTCGTACTGTACTCGCACATAGTACTTGCAACATTTCAAATCAAAACGAGAGAATACAATTATTTTTCAATCAGCTTGAGTCTTGGGAGATATATAAATTAATAATTCGAAGCCTTAGGTGAATTTTGAGTTTCTGAATACTTTGATAGATGGCACGTCTTTCAAGGCTGTAAAAAAGTTGTCTTATTTCAATGTACCGGCTCGTAACATGGATTTGTTTTCATGGTACAAGTATTTCGGTGCCAAAATCACGAAGTTTCTTATAGTATGCCTGTGTTCCTGAATACACTGATCATAAAGACAGCAATTCTGGTGAAGAGTTCAGTTCTGATGCGAACACGCATCAGCTATTCATATAGCTTGATCTAAATGATCACACGTTCACTTTAATCTAAGATTAATAAAACTATATCAGTAATAATTTCTAAAGCAGAGAATTTGTAAATGTATTCAGAGTATGATCTCAACAATTAAGAATTGTCCAGCGAAAATAAGGTCGCCCTTCCTCACCAAGATGTAAATAGTTCATGGAACATCAGAGAATAAGAATTCAAAGGAAAAGCACGTTTCTGAATAATTCTACTACAGTGAGTCAACACATTAACGTTCATGAAAATTCTTCGAAGAGAAGATTTTTAGTGAAGTGAGTTTGCAGAGATTCAACTCCAAAAATATATATTACGTATTCCCCAAGAATAAGCAAGGTTATTTCCCAATTACTGCATTCGCTTATGTTGTGAATCTTCCCATTCGTCCTTTTCCACAATATCTAAAGAATGATGTCATGCACAGCTAAAGAACAGAGACACATGTCATCCTAAAGTTAAGTAGTATAAAAAGCTTTCGCTGTCTTACTTCGTCGCGCAGTCCGACATGTCTTAGGACAGTAACTAACTATATCAGTATCTAGCTAGTGTCAGAACGTCTTGTGTGTTTGTGGTATATTGTTGCTGAAGATGAGGGACCCTCAAACTGCACAAAGTAACGTAGAGATTAGAGGCCAAAAACCCCCGAAAGAAAGGCGTGAGAAATGATCATTTATACGCAGCCAACATCCGTAAGAAAGCAAGATTAGAAGGATGTTCATATACAACATCAAAAGGAAAGCGCGTGGAAAGTAAAAAAAATGTAAATTCCTCCAAAGATAAAAGAGAGTGTTTTGATTAGTTTAGTGAGGAAGAGAAAAACGGAATCTGCATAAACTTTTAGAAAATATTCAAACGTCAAGATATTTACAATGACTCATTGAATGCGGTGAGGTCTGTGTACCGCCCTTTTGATCAGTTTTAACCAAACAACACGACATACAGGCCAACGCGACGGCCACAACATTGTCTTGCACTACATAGTGTACTTTTGCTATCTTCTCTGAAGCATGTCGTGGCATCTCTATTACTTACTCCAGTAAGGCAGTAGACCTGCCCATCTGACTTGAATCACAGTTTTGAATTTTAGAGATGAAGTTAGGTTGTATGGAATAAAAAAAATGTCTCAGAACGTCGGTATTGAAATTTTGAACACGTTTAGGTCAATTTTAATTTAATAGGCAATTTTACTTCCTTTCTTTTACGAGCTTTTATTTTTTTTATTTTCAGCTGTTTGCCGGCCCATAAATGTGCCGACCAGGGTGCTTCCCTCCCCTCTTTGCCCCCGGTAGATCCGGCACTGTCATGGGGCCCGCGTGAGGAAAGAAGTTGGTCATCCCTGCTCTACAATAAGCAATGTAGGGTTCGAATATTTTGAACGAAAGCAATGCCAGAAATGCATTTTTTATAATATTGGGATCGCTTTTTCGGAGTTTACTACACTTACTTATGTGAAAGACCTTTTTATTGTAAAAAAAAATAATTGGCGCGTATGAAAAGGGCAATAATCAGTAACAATAACCTTTTTTTAACAATAAAACAGCTAGTGCGAGTTTCCACGCAACTACACAAATGTATAAAAACATTTTTTAATACACCATAGTGAAAACGGCTTCAGTGGGTAAGTTAAGATCTTTCTTACCTAAATATGTTTATTATTTATTATTCATACTAATTAAAACCATTAATTTTGATTTTTTTTAATGAAAATAGAATTTATACAGTTTCTCTCTTTCGGTTTCGGAAATATTTATAGCTGTTAGAATAAAAAGATGATAGGCCCAAGTTTACGAAGAGGTAAATTATTTAAAAATAGACTTTAGGATAGGGGTAAACCGCCAAGCATCACCCACATTAGACGACCACATTTCAAGCATCATTATTATATAAGGTGAATCTGACCTAATTGAATGAAGGCTTTTTGCAAACTCTTGTATGGTCAACTCCATGTAAAAAGCAAGCTTTTTAATTGTGTGGTTTTCGGTATCAGGAATTCAGTTTTGCTCTCAACAAATTTATCATCTATGTTGTATGTGGTATTTTAAAGATATGTTCAAATATATTCAAAGAACGCTTATTTATGTGCTATTCCTCAAACTTGGGAAAACGAATACAAAATTTCTAGTTCATATTGTATCTATGTGTCAACAGAATATTCTAACAAGCATTTTTTAACTTTTATTTTGTGTTTTACTGTGTGCAACGTTTGTACTGTTTTAAATTATCCAAAGCTATTTTGTAGTTACTTTTCACTCCTCAGCCAAAATACAAACTATGTCAACCTATTTGATTGACAAAAAAAGTACGTTTTACGTATTACATATTATTTAATTTATACAAAGATCTTGTGTATGCTGTCAGTTCAAAACTAAAAAGAACCATTGGTCCTAGCCGTTACCGGGGCTCGCTCTCTGATGTTTCAGTTAGCAACAAGGTGTTATAATAAGAAACTAGGAGAATACAGCGAATTCTCTCTGTACTTGCGCGATGTTATCACCTTTAAAGTAGTTCCCTTCGGCATTCACACAAGTCTGAATTCGATGCTTTCTTTGCTAGTAACATTTTCGGAAGTCAGTTTAAGTTTCTGAAGGTCCTTCAGGATTCACGTAAAGCTAAAACTAGGAAATAACGAGGGTACTCCATCACAACAGTTTTTTTTCTCTCATCATCAACTATTTGACAGAAAGTGCCTTGTGAGCGGTTGCGTCGTCCAGATGCAACATCCATCAGGTGGTGCCTATTTATATTTCACTAGGTCTTCCCAGTACTTCAATGTAGAAGAGTTGATTTACAGTTTGATAACTGACAACCCACTCAGTCATGGCAATCCCACAAATGTCGAAAAGGTAATAAACATTGTCTTGAATTTTGAGCGTGATATGCGAGCTTGTTTGTTTTTTGAGATTCTGGACACACTTCCATTCCAAAGACTTGCACTTACTTTCAGGGTCGTAAGTGAAAATCCATGGCTTGTCGCAAGTAACAATTCCAATAAACTTGGCTCATTCTCTAGGCATTGTAACCTCACACCTATTTGCGGCACAGTTTATGGCCATTTGACAGTAGGTATGGTACAACCTTCGCACAAACCTTCCTCATGTTCAATTCGTCAATTTGAATGCTTCGAACCGCTTCCCTATCGAAGTTAACTAACTCAGTCACTACACGAATCAATCTTGGATCACCTCCTATCATTCACGAACTCATTCAATGCTTTGGTCGGTAGACGCAGTTCGTGGGCGTCCTATACGTCCATTGTCTTTCACACTGCCCCTTTTCTCCGAAAACCTCTGATGTCATTAAAACACGCGTGATCTAGACAAAGTTTCATCACCATATGCCAAAGTCAACATTTGAAATGTTTCTGTTGACAATTCCTTTAGTTTCACAAGCAATTTGATATTGATTCTTGTTCACTTTTGGCAGTAGACAGTTGCACGTGTGCACTCAACGCACTACTCCGCACCTGGCGAGTCCAAACTAATTACCTCTAAAAGCGATACTGGACTCATTGATGTCAATGCAAATTTCATGAATGTATGAAACTAGGGAACGAAGAGGACACTTAATCTCATTTGGCCATTTCCAGTCTAAGCCAATAAGGACCAAATTTTCGATTCTAACTACGTTTTATGTTTGATATCGCTGTGCGGCCCGTTTTCTGATTTATATCTTATTTTTTGCAAAAAATACGTAAATATTATTTACAGTATTTTCTATTATATGGAGAATATAGTATACTTTCATACGAATAACTCAGGTATTAAGGCTTAAATCAAACAACGGTCCACACAGCGTAACACAGTTAGAAAAAAAATGTGATTTTATTAAACTAGCAGTGGACAAACGAGTTTAAGTATGTCCTCTGGGGTCTATCTATCGACATAAACAGTCATTCCAGTATCGTTCACGTAGAGCTCGATGGTCCGAATTTACAGCACAGATAGACGACGGATGTAGCGTGTCTACACAAATGTTATTGCCAACTCCATTCTTGTTTTACTTATGCATTCAGTCCCGTTTTTACTCCACACCTCGTACACGACAATCAAAAACGAGGTCACTGAAGAAATAAAATGTCGGTTAATATCGGGCAACATATGTTATGTTCAGTCTAGAAACTCTTAACCTTACGACTAATGTAAACGAAATTGAAACTGAAAATATCCACAACGGTTTTTCTACCAGTAATACTACGGTTGCTGTAATTGTAGTATGAACCTAGCAGCTGAATATAAGTTACTTGTGTTTCAAAATAAGGTTTTGAGGAAGATATAATGGGCGGAAACAGGAAGAGATGGCTACAGAGTAGAGGACACTGGATAATGAAGAGCTCTACGGACTGTATGTTTCAATAGATGTAACAACAATCAAATCGCGACTACTAAGATGGGCAGGCCCTGTGGTTCGAATGGAGGAAAAAGGAAGATAAAATTCCATTTGGTTGGAAAGCCGGATAGAAAAGGGCCGTTGGGAAGACCGAGACGTCGTTAAGAGGATAATATTAGAAGTTACCTTTGAGAAGTAGATGTTCGTCTCTTGATGTTGCTCAGGACAGAATCCAGTGTCGAACTCTTGATACTACGGTGATGTACTTGTGAGTTTTTATGTTTATATATATACCATAGACATATTTCACAGATATATTTCCGACAACAAAACGAGGAAGGAAATAGGTAATTACAAGGTAACCAAAAAAGCTTTTGTGGTTCGAGAGCAATGATAAACGAAGAGCAATACAGAAGACGGTATGTACCTTTAGGTTTCGAAGTAAGCTCCATCAGCATCCAATACCTTTTGCCAACGTTCCTCCAGCTGCACAATATTCTGGTGATAGAATTCTGCGTCCTTCGAGGCAAAGAAGCACGTGAGTGCGTTCTACAGATCTCCCTCATTGGCGAAGGATCTCCTACGAAGGTGGTTGTCGATGGAATAAAATAGGTGGTAATCTGTTGGCGCAAGGTCCGGTGAATATGGTGCGTGGCACAGTATCTCCCAGTCAAGTTACTGAAGGGTCTTTCGGATTTTCTTTGTCATATGTGGCTTGGCATTTTCGTAGAAGAACAGAACAACCTTGCGATTCACCAATGCCGGATTAATCTCCCGCAATTCATTGTGCAATCTTTTCACATGCTGTAAGTAGAGGTTAGCAGTGATGGTTTGACCAGGTAGAAGGAACTCTTAATGCACCACGTGGCGACAAGTCCACCATACAGAGAGCATAACCTTTCGTGAGTGCAGAGGTGGTCTTGAGGTGTTAGGAACAGAGTCATATGGCGACAACCAATATCTGGTATGCTTGGGAGTGTCATAGAAGACCCACTTGTCGTCACTAGTGAGCAAGCGATCAAATATGTGGGTGTTCAAGTGCCGAATGAGCAAGGATAAACAGATTGGCACTTTTTGTTTCTTGTTGGCTCCCGACAGTGTGTGGGGGGTACCCACTTGCTTAAGCTGTATGACTTCCCTATCTCATGCATGTGCAGTCTCACTTTTTCAGCGAAAACATGGAACCTTTCTGCAAGTTCATCACAAGTTAGACCACTGTCCTCCTCGATGGCTGCTTTCAGAGCCTCGTCATACAACACACGTGGTCCTCCATTGCGAGGTTCAGCAGCAAGGCTCACATCTCTCGATCGAAATTTCTGGAGCCAATGCCTAGCGGTGTGTTCGTTCACGGTATTCTCACCAAATGCCTGGCATAGACGACAACTTGATGCTGAAGCTGACAGTCCCACTTTAAAGTCATACGACAAACACAAGCGAACAAGTTGCTTCGATATATCAATTTCTCTTTTACACTGGACGAGCTGCGTGTGAACACCGTGGCTGTATTACTGAAGGTCAATGGTCACTAACTCCCTATCGCCTTGCATTTCGTATCCTCTCTGTGAGCGCGTAATTAATGAGACGTCAAAAGCGTCAAAACTATTTTGGTTAACTCGTGCATAGGTCCAATTTCGAGACTCAGTTTCCAACTCAGAGATAATCTACAATTGGCAGTATGCCAATTTATTTCGTATTTGACATCCCCAAATGATGGTAAACATGACATATTAAGCGCTCCCAACAACAAGATTTTCTTTTGTTGCATCGTTAATCATTTATCGCAAAATAGTACTTGTTAGTAAAAGATTTCATGATCTAAGTTGGACAGCCTGAATCTCGAAAACGAAGCTGAGTGGACCCATGTTTATATTTTTAGAAATCTTGTTTTCATGTCAGGAATTCGTCTGTGAAACTTAATTCTCATCTTAAGATACATATATATATATATATACAGGGTGTCCACAAAGCCCTTCCTCAACTCCCTTTCCTCCGGAACTAATGGAAATATGAGAAAATGCTGAAACCCGTATTCCATTATTTTGAAAGACAAACATTTTAAGCGAAAATAATTCTACTCCTGATCGCCCGGAGGTGGTAGCTCAAAATTTTCAAATTACAAGGGGTCGAGTAATATATCATTTGAAAGGTCTTGATGACAGAAAAAAAATTAGATTAACTATGAGATCGATTCGTTGCCTCTATTCGAAATGGCGGGAGAGAGGATCAAACTTCGAAAAATACAATTTTAGTAAAATTATTTGCTTAGGCTGTAGGAGTTGAAATTGAATAGTGCGAGCTGGCTAAATACTTTGCCATGCTATTCGGCTTCACTAATATATCTACAGTAGAAAATGGAAGCAAACATTTTGTGTTAATCGTCGATCCAGATCTAGTTTGGAAGTTACAAAGCAAATACATAATAGAGAAAATTAATAAGATGATAAACATATGTAAATGTTTAGCAGATACTAACATATGCTATTCGCCTTCAGATCATGTTTCCACTAATTAGCTACCAATAACCCAAACATATAATTTCTGTTTTAAAAGAATACATCCAAATAGTGCTTCCATTTGTAAAGCAGAAATTATATACCGAAATATGAGAAAATGTAAATTTGTACTATAATTTATGTTTTTATAATTTCTGGCACAACTGTACTTCCATAACCATTGTCCTTCACTCACAGTCTTATTTTTGAATTCCAGCAACAATGTATCTTGAAAATTGAGTTTTATTTTGAAAGTTGGGGTGATTTATGTCAATACTTAGTTTAACATGAACGAAATCTTGGGACGGAACTATTTCGAAATCTCAATTGAGTGATATTTTTTGAATTGCTCTTTACACCATATGAACCTATAGTTGAGATCAGAATCACATTCCATTCTCTATTCAAGTTTATTTTACAAATTGAATGCTACTGAAAATAAGGAAAACAGTACAATTTTGAATTCTGGCTTGTTTTGTATTTATTTTCGTATATTTAAAATATATAGCCTTATTACACATAAATTTAAGGGAAAAAAGAACTTTTTTTATTTAAAAGAGGATCAGTGGAATTATTATTTTTAAATTAGTTTCTTGAACTGAACATTTCGCACTAAACTGCATAAATTGTGGTAAATATTTACCACGTTTTAAGCGAATCATTCTTCCTTGGCACTGTTACATCATTGAATAACTTTGTTTTTAATTTCAATATAGACTCCGTTCATCCATTGTGGAAACTGAAACAGATTGAATAATCTAAAATTAGCGTTCTTCCTCTGCCAACTTTTTCATACGGCATGGTACTTTGCAGCTACATATTAATACACAGCTACAAATGAATGAAATACAATCCGACATAATTTTCTTGGTTGTCCTTATACATGGGGATGTGATTTTGGCTTCGTCCTGCACATTATTGCCTTAACAAAAATGTCTTATAAATGATATCTGTCGAAAAGAGTATGTTATATTAGTTAGTTGTAAGCATGTGTTTTCTGGTATATGTATTTAGACGTTTGTCAGTGAAGCATACAGCGCAAGGTAAATGAAACTTTTTCATCCTAACATTTTCACTTCGGACCATATAAACATAACTTTTTAGAGAGAGATTTCTAACATTGCCAGCAATAAATTTCTGGTTGCTGACATCAGGATATCAACCTCTGACAACATGGCTACAGCTTCAGAGTAATCCTAAGACTCACATCTCGGTTCCAACTCAACGTGGGAGTCTTCAGTAGAAACAGACTCTCAGCTTCATTATACTGTACTGAATATCCTTTCAGGAAAAATTCTATAATGTAAAATGAGTAATGAAAAGATGGTTAGCTGCGTTTATCTTTGAGGATAATGAAAAAGCGTTGTCTGTTTATTAACATTGATTGTCTGTTTACCTTTATACCCCGCCTCTTCCAAGGTAAGCTATCGATAAATCATATTTAGTAATAACTAATAATATTGTCTCTTCCACTGCTTACGTTCAAACTACTGCCGCATAAGATTAACTAACCTTTGATGCTAGAGTGTTTATGTGTACACCACCATTCTCAGTACAGGGGAAAATGTCGCTCCTGGAGCGATGCAAAATTCTATCTAACAATTCGTAGAGTAATCAAGTCTGCATCTGAAACAACTTTATCTTGGTCATTGTTTGTTGTATATTGCGGTTAAGTTTCATTCTTAATCGTTGAAGTAGATGGCAAATCCTTCGTAGAAAATCAAAGTCTTTAAGGTCAAATTTTGAGTTATTTGTCTCAATGGTGTGCAATTAATTACTAACCACTGTGCTGGTTTCTGAAGGCATTTCCTGGCGGTTCTTACAGGGACGGTTCTTTACCTCCCAGTTCTTGGGAGCGAAGAGATTAATAGAAACAAAAAAATGAAATAAAATATGAATCCCTGTGACCGTCAGTGATTCTCAAAAACTGGCAGTACATTATACTTCCTATTTTTCAGAGGCAGGGATGGACCCAGAGATTAACATTTCACATCCTTTCTTGTTTCTATTAATCTGTTTTCTCCCAAGAATTGGTAGGCAAAGAATCGAGTCTCCAAACTCAGTCCTCGGTTCGCCACTACCTCTCAAAAATTGCGTGTACAAAATCGGAGGGATTTTGTACTACCAACTCAGAGGTACAGGTTTTACAGTGTACTCTTTTTGGCACACAAATTGTTTCCAGAGATATTGAACTATAAGGTTTTTACAGAATGATCCACGAAAATTGCTGTAGCCCAGAATGTAACCTTCTTTAAATACCATTCACGTATCCACTGTGTGAATAACGCAAACGTCTTGAGAGATTTTCTACATAACGAAGAAAACATATACTCATTCATATGTGTATATTACTACGCTTGCTTGATAACCTATTCAGGTTCAAGATATATATAATACGTTAGTAAGCTGAAAGAAAGTGCAGAATATCATGTAACACGAAAACAAAATGCTGTTACAGTAGCTACATGCTGTCACTATAAGCATATCAATAATCATGGAATTTTCCGTTCAATCGTTCTGTATGAGCAGTCTGTTAAATGGAGTCAAGTGTTCATGCTATATTAACTGGGTGGCCATAGGTTGTTTCGTGATACGACGGTAGCTTCGAATCAATTCATTCACTTGTGTACGTTCCTCATCTGTCATAGACGTTGGTAGATCACTTCCAGTTTTCCGATACACGACATTGTCCTGACCACCTACATACTGTATTACGGTCTACAGTTTCCTCTCTATACCAGGATAGTAAAAGAGCACTAATGATTCACTTTATCAGCTATTAAAAATTCAATCACTGCGAGTTGATTTATCCCCTGTTGACATAGCAGCCACATTGGCTCAACTTCACATCTTTCTCATTTAGATCGAGTGAACATAATTTTACGAACTTTGCATACTATTAGTAAAGGCATGGTGTTACCAGAAGGCAGTAGTTACGTTTTCATTTGCTATTTTGTTCTTATGTTGCGCGAGATTGTGTAATTTTTGCAACCTATTAGTGTACACTGGTTACGTGAGAAAGAAAGAAACGTCCGACAACACTTTAGCAACTTTTCGTTGTTTTTAATTGCTATTTGGTCTTAGAAAATTATGGTTAAATTACTGATGAAAACGATAATTGTATTGATGAAAAACAAACCTTTTGCAGGAATTAAGGGACGTCAACCCTTCTAATGCAATCTAAAACAAAATGAAGGAAACCGAGGACTGATGGCATCTGCTGAATACTTAAAATGAAAGCAATTTCCTTCATATAAGATTAAATCTTACACACATATTTGTATTCCACTGTTATTTTGCTGACTTTATACAATTTGTGTCTAGTTTTAAAGTCTCACGTTAGTTGATCTAGTTTATTGCCATTATCATAACTTCAATATTTATTATTTTTAATTGTAAGCATTTTTCTCATTTTTGGAAGAAAATTGCTACGATTGTTTCACATCAAAGAGAGATCAATATACAGGGCTACTACAAATATATTTCCCATTTCGAAATTATGCAAAATTCTTTAATATTTAAACAGTTATATTTTTTTTCTAAAATGTGAGAAATTTTCGATGCTTTGATCAATGCTGTCTCTGATGATATACTTTTACAGACTGCATACGAAACTTACGCAGACCCACCCCATTGTACGCCGTGGGCTGCTTAAAACCAGAGTACCACGTACAAACTTAATAATTGAGAGAATCTGCATTAAACCTTTGGATGTGTCAAAACAACCACTAATTACAGGATGATTACGTAAATGAGGATGCTTGATTACATCGTACCTGGCAATGAGTAGTGTTGTCTGTAAACTAGAACAAAACTCTACAAACTTCGCTCTATATTATTAACAAATTTATATTCTTGCGTTTCACTCGGAATGAAAAAAATATAATGGTATACTCAAACATTCTGCTATTAATTGACAAGTCATTCAATACATTCTCCAGGATTGTCAACGTTCTGAACACGGAGATGCTGATGCAACTGGAATCTAGTACGCTTAAAAGAAGATTTTCTTTTTAATTTCCCGAGGAGCAAAAGAAAGATAATTAGAGGAGCTATTGATCTTATTCTTTTATGTTTCATATTTCCTGTCATTTTCTAAAACACAAATGAACATTTAAATATCTCAAATTTCTTGAAGTCCTATTAAAAATGTTATTTAATATATGCTTTTCTATAAGTTGCAACATTCTAATTTAATTATATTCTTCAATAAATGAAACAACCTATTTTTTATCTTTACACAAGAACAATTCTGAAACAATTTCTTACATTACGTAAATCTCACACAAACCTTCTCCATTTGAAGTACTGAAAAGTGAAAGGATGCGACTTACATTGATTTGTTATCAAAGTTTGAGTTCATCTTTTATATATAACACGAAATATGTGTAACAAAATATCGTATTAAATGTGAAAAGAATGTTACTTGCATCTTTTGTCTCTTGGTACTCTTATAAAATCTAAAGCTTTCTTTTATAACAATAACTAAATTGCGGAAATATCAAGACAGTTAGGAGAAAAGCGTCTTTAGCTTCTTTAATTTATTTCAGTTAAAGGTCCATAGAGTTGATATTTATTTATATCTGCGCCAAGAATTCTAATATCTCATATGCACATTTTCTTTATCATGTATGTACACAAGAAAGACTTCATGACAATTTTCATTATTACGGAAAATTGATAATTGTACGTAGTACTGGTATAAATACTATTACGCCGTTTTAAGTGAAGAACGAACATAGTTTTCGAAATATATCAATGTAATTTTTATTAAAAAAATAAAAACATTATTGTTATAAACATAACTTTTTTTTAATGTCAATCGGTGTCACTTTGTATATCAGTGTGTTTATTGCATCAATCAATGTTTACTTTGTTCTTATCACACTTCTCTGCTATCTCTCGGCAATTGAGTTTTGTATGAGCTCAACCGAGAAATCCGCTTCTGTTTCCACCGAGGACTTTGAGTATTAAAGTGTATTTTATGCACGCCATCTTCTCAAAGACGCGCTACAAAACCATTGGCCAGTTGAGTTGATACCAGGGCTCCTGGATAGCAAATAACCTGGAAAATTGAAAGTCAGTACTTTATCCTCAAATTGCATTTTGCTAATATTGGGTTTATGGGAACACACTAAATACCATTCGTACAAAGCGTCACTATTTGAATTATTAACGAATTTTACGCCACTTTATCTCAGGGAAGGATAGTACCAAGGAGGGAATATTGTAAGAAACTTAACAAGGACATGTTCTTCCGGAATTTGCCTTGTGTGACTGAGGAAATCTCTATAAATTATTGGTTAGGATGGGCGTAATTTTGGATTCAGGACCCCTAACGCTAACGCGCTGCCAACTGAACTATGAGCACATAGTAGGGCGTCATTGTAGTTCTATTACTTTGTCCCAGCACGGAATTGACAAAATGGAGGGGAAATATTTTATTGTAAACATCAGAGAGGTATGGAGATTAAACCATATACATGGAATTACATTTGAGAAAAGAAGATAACCAATTATCTTCTGCAATTCCGTCTCTAATACCAATGTATGTACATAATTTCATATTTAAGAATTTGGTTCCAATAAAGGCGCTTTTATACGCTGAAAGGTCCCTCCTAAATTATTTTAATTGTGAGTTGTGTGCTTCATTCATTATATATTAAGAAGCTGTATTCTTCCTTTGATAACATTTTTGGCACAGGAATAAATAAATTTTCGTGGACCTAAAGAAAGATAATTAAATTGTGTTTTTGTCTTTTGCACTAAGTTAAGCAACAAGCACTTGACTTAAGATGCAACAACGGGATCACATATTGAAGAAGAAAGTTTCCGAGATGGAATTCAAGATAACAATTTAAGTGCGTCCAAATTATTAACTGCCTGCTTTTTCCTCCGTAACAGTCATAAACACAGACTACTACTGCATTATTCTTTCTACAAAACATAGAATATCATCATGCTGGTGCCTGCCTGTCATCTTGTGAGGAAATAGAAGACCAATAAAACTAACGAACGAACGATGTCTAGCATGGGAAAAAGTCATCGTATTTCTTTTGCAAGAGAAATCTAGATGTACGTACTTCTACGTAACAAGAATTGTACAATCTTTTCAGGAGGACGATCCTATCACCTTATTGATTGGAACATTGTAGCTCATTAGATACTTCTGCTTTCTTTCCACTGTAAATTTTCTTTAAGCTTAAGGGAAGATAAGCTCTTCAATGAATATAGATTTCGTTGAAACATTGCGGGTAATCCAATTGGATAAATAAGACGAAAAAAAAATCACCAAAGTGTCATTCCAAGAAAAATCCCCCGGTTGATGGTTGCCGCACCATTTTTTTTTTTAAATCTGGAAATAATATATTAAAGGTCCACGTAAAGAAACGTCAAACTCCAGGTAGATTAATTTTGAGCAAACTGAAATTTAAAGTTTAAAGAGTCATATATACTGAGTTCGCAGACGCAGATTTGTCTGTAATGTGTTACGTTTTTCCCAAAGTGTGAATATGTGCAGAATAAGTCTAAGGTAAGCTGTTAGATGGTATTGTTATCTAAACTTTCGTAGAGAGTGGAGTTTGAGGTTTCTTTCTATGTACTCTCCATATGTTATTCATATATACTTCAAAGTAACAAAATCAGATTTCGAATTTTTTACTCCAAACGGTGGGAAAGAGATGGACGGGAAAGAGGAGGCAGTCATATATATATATATATATTTACATGGGACGTCTACTCACCTTTTTGAATAACTTGAGTTCCGTGACAGATATTGGAATGAAACAAATACATTTCTTTTTGTATACTACAAGCTTTAATTTCAGCACGATTTTATTTAATTCCATTAACAATAAGATACAAATTAAAGTCTTTAAAATGCGCATATTTTTTTGTACTTTATGTGATTTTCGATCACAATTAAATCTAAATTGTGGAGTACCCCTTTCATTTTTTTTTCAGAAAACGCCTTAATTAAGAGCTCACTATATCAGTATTATTAAAGTTGAGAATAAGCGTTGTCCTTTCAGTAAAGTCTAAAAAGTTCATTTATCTTAAATGGAGATGAATTTGAAAATCTAAATTTTTACACCTATCACAAAATTTAATGACAGTAATTTGCTCCTTTTTTGAGAAATGAATTTTCATAAATCGGATTATAAGTCATTTTCAGGAAGACTTATTAGTGAAAAAGCCGGCCGGGTGGCCGAGCGGTATGCGGCGGTAGGCTCGAAGGTCCCGGGTTCGAGTCCCGCATGGGTGTGGATGACTAGCTAAAGACGATTCGTGACGTGCCGAAGTCCAGAGCTACTAGAGTAGCCCATATAAAAATAAAGTTTACCAAAGCTTATCAATAGTTCAAAATGTCCTTGTCGACATAGCCATTAATATTCGTTTTGCAATCAATCCAGTCATCTTAGAATCTAAATCCGTTATGTAATATTTTATGTTGCAAACCGTTTGCTGAGCTATTCATCTATACATTAATTTGCTACAAATATCGACACTAAGTTATGCCATAAATCAAATGAATTCGGCACTACTATGACACGAATCAATCTAATGGAAGTTTATCATTATATTTCCTCTATGACCATTTTCACAATTTTATCAACCATAGACACAGGAGACATTGTCGTCGAGCAGTCTTGGCTGCTAACTTCCATTTAGTCGTATCTTTGATATCACAAACAATCGTGTGAAGCTTCGTTACATGCGCTTTCTACTCTGTAATTAAAAGATCTCTACACAGAATGTGCAAAGCCTAATAGGAATTTATACATTTGCTTCTCTTCGCTCAAAATGGTGTATGTAATAAGTGATGCAGGTAGCTGCATAGGCACTTCAATTTCCCTTAGAAAGATAGCAATGTTCTGCAAAAGAATTTATTACAAAATGTAATGAGAAAAGACAGAGAAATAATGATGCAGAGCATTCATGTTTCCAACTGATTACTACATAAAAATAATTTCCTTGCAAGGATAATTCACAATCACTGTCCACTTGACGTATTTACATCTTTCTTCGACACTGAGACTGTAATATAACATTTACGAAAGCTCTAACGAGTATTATTCATTCCTAATTCGTAAACACATCATTCTAGATTGAAATATGTACGCAACTTCTTTCTAGCTATTGTACACTAGAATACCAGCCACTCCCAGCTCATGTTAACAGTATCGTTTAATGTCCTAAACCCCTGCCCACCAGAAATCCTAAGAAAAATAGCTAATGTCAAATTCTTGTACAAATTAGTAAATAAAAATTAAGATCTGAATCTCTCTTAGCTGAACTTCATTTTCGAATTTCTATCCTACTGGACCTACTCGAAGTATATTTACTTAGTATATTTTGTTGTGCCTAGGCATTATATTATCCAGCGCTCGCTCTTACATAGGTAGCTCAAGTTCTACAATGATTTTCCCATGAACACTAATCTGCTTAGCACATAAACTTCATTTAATTCATCTGTGAGATGCTTTCTACATTCCCGATAACTGAAATTTATTTATAACTCCCTTGAAACAAATACAAATGTTGAAAGTTCTATCGTAGTTTCTTGACATAAATGAAACACATGTTAAAAAGATTTATATTTTGTCCCACCATAGATATTGGCCTTCCAATATGCAAACAATACGAATTGTTTGAATTTCCAGAAAGCCGTAGAAAATTAAGGAAGTACATATTACTGTTAATATTTTGTATAACTTCAACAAACGTTGATATGTAATACTGTATAAAAAACAAGTTTGATGTCCAATCCCTTTCGAGCAAACATCAGAGTAAAAGTCGGAATTGTTTCTATTTCGACAGTCAAGTTTGGATACATTTTTGACCATTTCGATTACGTTTTATGCTTTCCACGCAGAGGACTAAAATTATCAAGCGGATTCTAAGAAAGAAATGTATTTTGTCTGAATGTTTTATGATAAACCAGTACGTAGATATCACGTTTTCCGTAAACGTTTGCTAATACAAATATTTGCATGTGCCGCAATAAAATAATGCAGCCGTTAACTTATCAGTCGCGATAAAAATAAATTAATACCAGCTTTGTACTATCCTTATACAAGAGATATAAGACTTTAGAAACAATTGCTTTTGAAAGGTTTCAAGCAACCAAGCTGAACAATTTCCGATGGACTGATCTAGTAATCAGTGTTTATGAAAATGACGCATTATTCAATTCTTCAAAATTCATTTCTCAAAAATGGGGCAAAGTATTCTGATTAAAATTAGGGATTAAACCCCAAAATGTTAGCAACATTTATAGTAAAAATTTTAGATATATTTGTGATTTATCTGCTTTTCAGAGAAAAGACATTGAACTTTATTAATTTTACACACACGACTCTGTTTAAACATTATTTTCCGAAAAGGAGAACACTTAATCTCACATCTAATAACATGGATATAATGAACTAATAGTGGAGGCATTTTTTTTAAATACTTAAAGGGTTCTGCAAGATTTAGGTTCTCTTTTTGGTTATCAGAACTTTTACAAAATACAAAAAAGTTGCAACTTTTCAAGGCTATATTTTGTAACCTTTTGTTATCAGAATTTTATAAAATTATACTCAAATTAAAGCTCTTATTTCAACGAAAATAATGTTTTGTTTTATTCCAATATCTCTTATGAAACTCAAGTTATTTAAAAAGGGAAGTGGACGTTCTATGTGAAAAAAAATATGACTGCCTCTCATTTGCCCTATATCTCTTCCCCCTTGTGCGAGTAAAATTCGAAATCTATTTTTGTTACTTTGAAGCAGACATAAATAACATTTATTAATTTCAGATTTAAAAAAAAATGTGGCAAGCTATTATTTATAAATCTGATGAAAATTGTTGTAATGACTCTATTGAGATCCTTTCTTTTAGAATATCATTTATGTCAATTAACTCTGCAATTCCAGAAAGAGGTTTGAAACTAAGTACACTTACAATATTGACACATTTCTTTAAAAATATTCTCAAAGTTCTATTTCCTATCTATCGTCCATCAAAAATCAAAATGTATTGGGGTGATACTGAAGCAACCATTCACGTCAGTACATGGTCTTTGGAGGTCCAATTTGTAATTTTATTTCACCATATTTCACCAAAAAGTACAATTACCACCAAATCAGAAATTAAGCATTTGTTCTCCAACAAAAATACGCGACATAATTATAATCTTGCTCTCACCATCTATTAGATCCTATTAGATGCTAAATGCATAATGTAATAGCTACATCATTATTAGCAATATAAAAACATGCCAATATATATTTTTAGGTAGATTTCGAAGAAAAATATACCTATTGAGATCGGTCCGATATGAAAGTGTATATATATATATATATATATATATATATATATACAACCGTCTACCATTGTGGAATCCTTGACAGGCTGTATGTTTGTGGGACCCACCATTGATTATTATGTATAATTATATGTAAAAGCGTATATTAGACTTATAAATTATCGTTATCAACGCTATTTACATCGATTTTAGAAAATCCAATATTTTCCCCTCCCTATTCATGCAATAGTCAATGTGAATCCCTTTTATTCTTTTACCATTGCGGGACCCATATACGAATTTTTCATACTATCATTATGAAACCTTTCT
>JAGDQP010007808.1:0-10359 GCA_022664845.1 Lepisma saccharinum | reverse complement strand
TAACTTTTCCTGCATATTATTTTTCAAAATAAGTTATACTCAGCTGCCGTGGCTCAGTGGTAGAGCATTGGCTTAGCAATGGGGAGAACGTGGGTTCAAACTTGGGTCCGGACATCCTGACTGAGGTTTTCCCTGGTTTCCCTCGGTCACAAGAGGCAAATGCTGGGATGGTACGAGATAATTACATGCAACATTCCTTTACATAAAAATATCATTAATGGTACCGGTAATCCAGTTGTGTAAAAATAAAGGAAAAATAATCAATTACCACTACTGGGAATGAAAGGAGGATCCCCGATTCCGGACGAGTGATCTACAAGTAAGTCAACGAGGTCTTTATGTGAAGGAAACTAGCGTCTAATTCTTTCCTGTTACACAATTCCGGGAAGGTTTTCTCCATTAAAAACGATTTTTGAATTAAAAGTCTCCACTTGTAGTCGATTGTCTTTACTTTCCACTCAGCTGAAGCAAAAGGAATATTCAGGTACACAGAACTTGGTCGTGGCTGTAGTAGCTTAACTGTAGAGCACTAGGCAGGCAACTGGGAGATCTAGGTTCAGCATTTGTAGCAGAAGAAATGCAATGTTTTGTAACAGAATTAGAACGCTTTAGCTTAGTTCGTGGAAACGAACTCATCAAGACACCCCATGCAGATACATCGTTGAATTTTTCTAAAAACGCTTTATTCCGTATTAGAGTAAGCATGCCTTTCATGCCCGCGAATTCTTCATTCAATTTCTTGATTTTTGATTTGCTACACATTCTTTGCGTTAGATTAGCTAAAATTATTTAAAGTTGGTTCTGTTAAACTAAATTAGGAGATGTAGGATACGTTACTCTGTTCTGTTCTTACCATAATCTGGATTGCTTCCCAATTTCCTTTTATGGACTGAATAGACAATTTTGTCATAACTTAGTTACGTCCGAGAGATGACGTCCCTCGACGTTCAGTTTTCCGGTGCAGGGATGGGGAAGGTAGAATCTAGTGCATTGAAGTACCACCCCGGTATTCATATTGTGAGTCTGATGAAAACTCTGCAACCCCTCAGTGAGGGTAGCCGGGAGCGGACTCGAATTCGCGTGCCTCACCATTACCTATCGGAAATCCGCGACATTCCTAGTTGCCACGGGGCTGTGTGCTGGACGCCTGTTGATGCGAAAACAATATGCCTGGAAAAAGTTTTAAAACTTCAGAAAGCAATCTAAAAAACATAAAATGTCAATTTTCAACCCCGACACTCTGATCACTTTCGAAACCGTGATAAAATCATTACATACGTAATTACTTTCTATCGAAAATTAAGCGATGATTTGCAGTTCAGAACTTTTGTGACAACGGGTAAAAATTATCTTTGCACCTAGCATTTTTCTAATATATGAGTCTCTGTTTGACCTAAACGGCATAATATTCATTTTCCTCTCCTCCAGAAAGTACTAGAAGTTACTCAAAGCAGTGCAACCAGGATTCTGTCAGACAGTTTCAGTTGTGGTGTCATCCGCAAATTCTCGAGCACCCTTCCCTAACAACAACAACAACAAAAATAAATAAAAATAAACAAACAAATAAAAGTAAATATAAAAAAAGCTAGAAATCTATTGAGAACCTGCAAAACTCTACTTACACCCCAGAAACTGAAATTTTTGGCAGAATCGCTGAGTGCAAAGGATGATTATTCATAAATTTTGAATTTACCCATTCAACAACTCCTTAAATAATAACTTTCACCTGAGGCGGTTTAGTTGGAGTTTATTTTACTATTTCTAACGTATAAGCAATAGGTTCTACTATTTCTAACGTAAACTGCCATAATTTTATCTAACGTTGTTAGTTGTGTAAGAAGAGAGAACCGATTTTGAATAGATCCAAATCAATTTAGTCAATTCGGATCGTTCAGATCATTCCAGATTCCTAACAAGTAAGTATGTTGAAATTGGTGCTGGCAAGGATCAACAGGTTTCCTGGAGGTATCGAAGATATGTAAGGGCACTGAGCAGGGTGTATTTTCTCAGTGGAATACATTAAATTAGAACCTGCGTTAAGCTCGATAGTGTTTAATATCTCTTGACGAAGGAAATGTCCCATCTCCTCCATAATAAAGCACCCTGCGTATGAATATAAAATACACATATCTATGATATATAAAATGTGTATAAAATATGCACAACTACGCCTAAAAGTATTCTAATTCTGCTTAAAATTCTGAATGCAGAGGGCGCTTGTACCCCTGGACCGATACCATAAGTGTAAGTTTACTCAACGCGGTACTATTGTTCTTAACAACCTGTCAGTGATTCTGCCAGACCCCCGTTCCCAACGGGAGGGTGTAATCCCTCCAAATTCTCGAGCACACACGCAACTTTAATTTTTTACTTCTAAGAATCAATAGAACGCAGTAAAACGTTACTTACTTTACACCCTCCCAAAATGAAACTCATGCCAGAATCTCGACTTCCTCTAGACTTAGAAAATTGTTATTGTTGGATACATGTCCACCAGAAACACAAATTAACCTTTCTATAACCGTCCCTTGGAAGGTGTATCGGTATCCGAATACAAGGTCGTATCACTGGCAATTCACTCGACGCTTGGTAAACTAAGCGAACATACCGTAAACGTTTTGACTCTTTATATAAGAAGTTAGAAGAAAATTATGAAACAAGAACAGCATAATGTAGTTACTAATTACATTTCAAGGCAATATAGTATCTCAGTTCGTCATTTTCAATCAACAACTTACACACAAATGTATTATCCTCTCTCATTCCAATTTTTTAATTCACATCCAGTTTTGTATCTATGATACTAATATCATTTCACCGAAAAAGATCACAACATGTTATTGAGCAAATCAAATTTAAAGTAAAACAAGTTAGTGCTACGATCCTATTAACAATTGCGACTTCTTATGTCACCTGATAGCATCTCAGATACGCAGGCATTCCTTCTTATAAAATAGATTGGCAACACTAACAACTATGGTGTTTAGGGACGCGAGGACACACAAGGTTGTTCTACAACTGAGATGAAATACGTTTTCGATCTGGATATTTGCCCAAAAAATATATGGGCAAAACTTGGTTTAACTTAAAGGCCACATATGGCATTGTATAGCGTTCTTTAATTTTCACTTCCACTCCCGTTACAGGCTCTGGGGTGTATCGAATCAATAAAATAAAGAAGCCATTCCTAATGAATTCACGATATCTTTCGAATGATATCTCAAACAAGTTCCTATCTTCTGGTTCTTGAGATATGATAGTCTAAGTTGCACTTTCACTCCATTTCACCTTCTGTGGTGTGTCGATACGAAAAAGTAAGATAGCCATTCCTAATAACTTTAAGAGAAGTTTCGAATGACACCTCAACCAAGTTCCTACATTTTCTGGTTCCTGAAACATAAGAGTCTTGAATTGCATATTCACTCCATGTTTAACTCCCTTTGGTCTGCCGAATCGAAAAAGAAAGATAGCCATTCCTAATGAATTAACGAGACCTTTCGAATGGCACCTCAACCAAATTCCTACGTCTTCTAGTTCCTGAGATATAATTTCTTGTGACGGACAGACAGACAGAATCAGGATAAAAAGTCCATTATTTTTGCTTTTGCTATAAAGGGACCTAAAACCTCCCTACAACTGATTTCATTCTTTTCCATTGTTGATCATTAAGGAAACAACAAAATATTTTAAAGCGTTATTCTTGATGTATACACTATAACATTTATGTGTCTGGGAACAAAGGACTAGTCCTATTTGTTTCTCAAATTTAAGAAAATATTAAAAATAATATTAAATAGTATTAAATATTATTAAATATTATTAAATTAAATATTAAGAAAATATTTAAAAATAATATTAAATATTAAGAAAATAATGAAATATTAAAAATAAGAAATCAAAAATGTTTACTTGTTTATTGTTACGCATTTTCGTTAGGGAATGAGAAGGAGGTACTCAAATATGAAAAAAAAAATACTTAAAGTGAAAGAAAGCATTTAGTTCACTTTTGAGAAAATCAACTTTTACCAGTGTGGTCTTATTCAAGGTTACCATCCCAGCAGTTGCCTGGTGTGACCAAGAAAAACCCAAGAAAAACATATTCACGTTGGCCGGCACTCGGAACTGACCAACTTTTCTTTTCTTTTCTTTTCTTTTTTTAAAGAAAACAAGTATACCTGTTGAAATACTATACATATTTGTTAACATGCTGAGATTTGCACAATCATATAACGTGTTTTGGTACAAAATATTGTCCTGATAGGTAGTTCAGCAAGGGTGAAATTTAAAAAAAGTGTCATTCTCC
Organism: Lepisma saccharinum; assembly: GCA_022664845.1. Taxonomy (NCBI): domain Eukaryota; kingdom Metazoa; phylum Arthropoda; class Insecta; order Zygentoma; family Lepismatidae; genus Lepisma; species Lepisma saccharinum. Next base: position 6,056 of record JAGDQP010007808.1, on the reverse strand, counting down.
ATCGGAAAATTATGTTTTAAAATCACATCAAGATCCAAAGTTCCAGCGTTTTATCGTGGAAGGAGATATTTCTATACCCAGTGGGAGATATAGTAATCGTAATTTTAATTTTCGTTAAGATATGTCATACCAGTGAGGGACATCAATGCTAGTTTGGGAAATATTGTCTGAAGACATGCGTCAAGACTTTTGTCCCTTGCTGTACCACCCCAGCATTTGCCTGATGTGAAACTAAAACCTCAAAGATTTTCAGACAGTATAGACAGCCGCTAGGATTGTTTCCAGGAGCTTCCGATTGCAATGCAAACTCTACCGATTGAGTAACAGCTGCTCTGTGCGTTGTTTCTTTAATATAGGTCATAGCGCTTTTACATCTCCAATATTCATTATTCTATCAATATGAGGTATTACTTTCAAATAAAGGATCATCATCGTTTCAGGTATCATCAATGACAAAAATAGAATATTTTCACAGAATTTGCTCAATTTCATCGTTTTTGTCAGGTATGAAATTATTGCACTGCTGAACTATCAGATATAATGTGAGAGGAGATTATCGAAGAATCATTAACCCCGGGATGGTCTGTGCGCGTGGTCAGGGGTTCAAGTCCCGGCGCAGTCTATTGAACGGAGTGATGCGGATCTCCTTTAACAAAATGTGTAGGTCAAATCCTTAGAAGCCCAACTACCTTATCCCGGCCTGATCTAAAGATGTCCTGAAGTAATAAATAAGTACAATTAATTTCCGACCTATACAGTACCTTAAGGACACAGGCTGTGATGTCCAATTCCTTGGTATTGTTGTTGGAAAACGAATAGGAGGATATGAGTCAAGACCTGTATTCAAGGTACCATCCTTTGTTAACATAATTCACGACGAAAACTGAAAATAACGAACTTTTCTAATTTAAGCATCGTAATGTACATTTTGCTCATATGATTCTGCATTATTATTATTACGCAATCGTTACATTTTTTGCAATTAAATGAGAACACTTTTACGTGGTAAGGGTGAAAAGACTTAAGAGTTGCGATTGTGCCAGAAACGGTGCATCGGCACGTAGGAGTAGTGATCCATACACTCTCGACCTATATAGCATGAAGTGAAGTAGGGTTTTCAGTCCCGTGCTCGACCGCCTTTACCGTCCAAGGTACCAAAGAGAACGGGGTACTCACTTCTGCTGCACACCCGAATCGATCCCGTTACATATGGGAAGACTACAGTGAATCGGCTGTGATAAGACAATGCGGGTGATTGAAATGTGTCGTGGTTTGAAAGTCAAGAAAGTATTTAATTGACTTTCTTGTTAAAATTATTTTTAGCATTCCATTTCGGGAAAATGCTTTGCAATTTTATCTATGCTTATCTTGTGAATATCGCACCTTAGGTGTATTGCGACAAATGGTAAACGTTTTCCTTATAGCTGGCTTAGTCGATTATTGTGATAGTTTCTAAGTCAGGCCAAGGCCGTCATAGAAAGGGGGAAAGGATGTGCGAAGGAATCGGTCCTGTCCTTAGTGAAGGAACCATCCTAGCATCTGCATGGTGTGACCAAGGGAAAACAGGGAAAACTTCAGTCAGGATCGACGTTGAACCCGGGCCTATATTTTATCATTATTTAATTATCTTGTAATACCATATAACTTTTGATATTCTACAAATAGTCCTATGAACAATTAGTGTGACAGGTGTTTATTGAATAGCACATTTTAGTGACATTTCGCTTCAGTCTGGTTTTGTATTATACATGTACAGTCAGCGAAAACAATTGTTGAGCCTTGGCAATATTTCGTTTTGAATAACTTTAAAATAGATCAACCTATTTATGTTCTGTTTCGTGTAATTTACAGAATGTTATGCTCTCTTTAGGTTAGGGGAAACTTTACTCAAATCAGTTCATCCATTTGATTACCTGTCCAAAGACTTCGCAAATCAATTTTTACGAAAAGGGAAGAGCTTTTGTCACTAACTGCACATAACACCGGCAATGTATTAAATCAGGCATTCTATATAATGGGTGATGATCGTAGGCAAAATATTTGTAATGTGAAGAATCTTTCTATTCTGTTTTGATTAGAATTTTGAATTGTGAATTGTTTATTGATGGGTTTTAAGCAACTTTGGCACAGGAATAAATAGGGTAAAAATGGATGTGTTAAGGAATCGGTCCTTGCTTTACTGAAAAGACCATCTTAGAATTTGCCTGGTGTGACCGAGGAATAAGGCGAAATGAATCAAAAGGAATAATATAAGCTATCCCTTTCAGAAGATAATCTGTATATGCAACCGCACTGTTGCAATGCAGGCAGAAAATTACTTCATAATAAAATAAAAAGTAATCAAACAAGCTACATAATAGTTTAAGAAAGCATAGCGCCACCATATAAATCAAATGAACGTTCAAAAAGAAAATACCATACCGTCATTTTTTACAAAAGATAATCCTAAGCTAATGGAAAGTACCTACCAGTTTTAGATTTAGTTATAGTTGTTCCCAAAGTTTCAGGCCATTAGGAATCCAGTGATGTATTTCTTATCTCTGTCTGTTTTGTAGTTACTGAGATTTAAGAAAAGCGGATAGGCCAAAGACTGTATATTTCCGTATTCACTTGCGTTTACACGAAACGCTAAGCACTACCCAGGCAGTATCGACGCGGATTTTGGATCAGCATTGGGTAGGTACGCGAGTTCGACACTGGTTAGGCATATAGACTTGAGTCCTGCTGCCGTCCATACAGATTGAGTCTTTCCGGGCTTTACTCAGTTTCAGGAGACCAATGCCGATATATTACGTTACAATAAATTGCATTTGAAAGGAATTTGCAAAGAAAAATTTTGATCGGCACAACATTGCAAATCATTCGGTTTGTTGGGAATGGCATTTCAAATTGGAAAATATGGTATGCTTATGTAGTTCGAATGTCAAAACAAACACAAACCCTCTCTGTCTCTGTTTCTTTGTTTCTTCCTGGTGGATAAATACTCTATAGTGATACTTTGCATTCATATTTAAATCAGGATTTAGTATGTTGTCAAGTTTCTAAATGTAGTAAGTCTGCATAAAATGCACTAAAACTTTGTTTTCAATATGTGAGACACATTTAATGTACGAAAATATATTTTAACATTGCCTATTTCTGACATATGATGAATGAAAATTAGTGTTAAAAGCACTTAAAATATTAGTGCAAAATAATTCCGTCCTTTAAAGGGCACGCCCCAGTGCACCTCCTTTGCTAGGCCACTGCTATTGATTACAATACAACAAGTGAAATTGACGAGAACTTGTATTATTCCGTTTGATTCAATTCGCTTTACCTCTCAGTCGCATCAGGCAAATGCTGGAGTGGTACTTACAAAACGGTCCTGGCCGATTACCTTCCAACATCCTTTTTACAACCCTATTCTGGCCTGAACCTAAGATGACTACATGCCATAAATAAAATTCAATTATATCATTTCATTGGATTTTTCTTCAAGAGTCTCGTTTAACTTAAATTTGGTCATTTATTTGATGTCTTTCCCGGCAATTGATAAAACACTATGCATTACATGATTATTGTAGGGACACAAATGTTCATTTTTTTTTCTTTATCCTTAGAAAATCTTCAACGCTGTGGAAGGCTAAGCGATTGTTGAGGAAAAGCTATTGCATTCTTTTAGGTTACGAATCACCTTTCTCATATGCGGCATCGCGCCTCAAAGAGGCAGACAATTCCTTGAAAGGGGAGCTACCTAATAATTTGTATACAGGGTGATTCACGACGAAGTCAGATGAACTACCGCCTGAACTAAGTCGACTCAATTCACTTAATAAAGAAATGGAAAGATTGTCAAAATGGCAAGCTTGAGCTGGACTGAAGCCCGATCCGCTTCCTTAGTCTTTGCTCAAAGCCAGCTACCAGCACCTATCCCGTGGTCCAGGGGGTAACGTCTCTGACTGCGAAGAGGCAATGGGTAGGTACGTGGGTTCGAACTCCGCCGGCGACCATAGTGACAGATTTTCCAGGTGTTTCCTCAGTTTCACCAGACAAATGCCGGCGTAGTAACTTAAGAATGGCCCTGGCCGATACCTTCCTTATCATTGCCTTTACCCTATCCTTTCCTGAACGTCACAAAATAACTCAAATTCCAGTGACTGGATTTACTGGACGACGAGAGCTGACGAGACGCTAGTTTTCAAATTCCCAAAAACCGTGAGGAAGGGAATTAGTGTGTACATTTTATTTCTGATAATATAATTTGTGCGTACCCGTGTTTCTTCCTCTTTCTTCTTGTGCTACTTTTCTTCTTTACATATTCCGTCATCCGATAGATTATACGCTCCCACCATCACCGGGGTTTCGAAAAACTCGAAAAAAAAAAGCGTTAAACCGGACTTTTATTACTTTTACCCCTCGCACCTCTATTATTTAAGGATTGATTAGCAGAAACCTTTTTTAATATTATCATGCTGATGTTACTTTTAATATTGTAGTAGATTTAGTAGTTTTTAATTTCCCCTCGGGCTTGTTTTTACTACTCAAATTAAACAAGTTAGCGCTATGATTCAATTAACAATCGCGATGGCTCCGGTCCCTTGATAGCATCTGAAGCACAAAATATGTGGCATTTTCTCATAGGTTGGCAACAATGAAAACTCGGGTTCTTAGGGCCACAGTGTTGTTACATTGTCCCCAATAATGTTAATGCCAAGTTGGTGTGGAATTTATGTATAGAAGGAATTTAAAAAAAAATGAAAAATGTGGCAACACTGATATCTGGAGAACAACGTCGGACCCGGAATAAATTTGCGACCTTGCCCAGTGTCAAACGAAGACAATTCTTAGTTTGGGGTACATAGATGGACGCGTGTGGAATTGTATAGCTTTGCCACACCCATTACATCCCTGGGGCTTTGAAACCAAAAAATTAGAAACCCGCTTCTAATGAATTGACGAGACTTTTCTAATGACACCTTAACCAAGTCGATACGTCTTCCACTTCCTGAGATATAGGAGTATCGGTTTTACCCGAATCCCCAGTTTCACTCTATGTGGTGTCTAATAAAAAGTAAGAGAGCCAATCTTAATGAACTGACGAGGGCTATCCAGTGACATGTCAAGCAAGTCCCTAAGTCTTCTAGTTCCAGATATAAGAGTCTGAGTCCCCCGTTTCTCCCTATAGGGGGTGACTGATACAAAAAGTAAGATAGCCATTCCTAATGAATTAACGAGAACTTTCAAATGGCACCTCAACCAAGTTAGTACGTCTTCTGGTTCTTGAGATATAATTTCTTGCAAGAGACAGACAGAGAGGAGCGGGATATAAAGACCCCTATTTTAGATTTTGCTATCAAGGGACATATCTCCATATCATTTATACTTCTAGAGTCATTACAATTTATTTTTTGATTGCGAGGTGTTCTTACACTAAACCCATAAAAATACACAGAGCTACTTAAGATGGCCTCATGACCTTAATTTCTGCACTGTTGCTTCGTAACTTTGTTCCTATCTCCTTTCGTTCTTTCCGAATGGAACGCCAAGGTCAAGTTTGCTCTTTTATCACCCAACCCTCTTTTCGTGATCCAAATAGGAGCCCTTCACTGTTTTCAATATATATGTGCAAAACACACACACACACACATAGACACTGAGTTCTGTACGTTGTGAGGAACAAGACAGCAAGAACTGGTGGGAGAATTGAGCGCATGCGCAGTTAATTGTGTTAGACAAGACGCGTCAGGTTTGCCAACGTCTATGCGGATTTCATTAAAGGCATTGAATGAGTGAGAAAAACTATACATCTTTATACGATTAGCGAGCGCAGCGCCACGCACGGAATTTTCAGGAACTTAAACTATACATTTCGTACGCACTTTTCTATCAAACGGAATTACGGATCCAATTTTACAAGTGAAGTTTTTTGAGGTACTTGGACGTTGTAGAGTACGAATAACACGGCTTTTAAAGTAAGACCCGAATACGGATCTCAGATACACCGGGGTCCCATAATGACGGCAAACTGTAAATGTAAGTGAGTCGCAATGATATTGGGATGTATATATATATAT
>JAGDQP010007807.1:0-65654 GCA_022664845.1 Lepisma saccharinum | reverse complement strand
TAAAATACGTTTTCGAGCGAGCAGAGTATGATCGAACAAAATCTGCTCGAACAGATTTGTTTGAACACTTTTGCTCGAAAGTCCTGGAATTTCCCCTCCCCCTCCGTTTATCTTGGTAAAGGACGTAATACACAATATTGCCAACTGTGATACTATTATTCTGCTCATAGTATAATTTCAACTTTATAGCTTTGATACAACCGGTAATTAATTAAGTACTAAAAAACTATTATCGTGATTCTATAGGTACTTTAACGCCAACATTTCTGGGAACTCCACTGGACGAGACTACGATTCCGAGCCTAAAAATATTGAAATTTTTAATACAAGATGGCGGCAGCGCGAAACATCATCATTGTAAAAGATAATCTGATGAGGAGAGGCGGGGGGAGAAGGGTTGAAGGAATCCTGAGTTCATTTCCAAGTCCAAAATATATAATTTTGAAATCTAAGATGGCTCCAGCGCGAAATGTCATATTGTTAAATATCATTAGATTTTAGGGAAATTTTATATGTGGGGGCTTGAAGGAGCCCCGAGTCCATTACCGAGGCCAAAAATATACATTTTGAAATCCAAGATGGCGGCAGCGCGAAATATCACAATTGTTAAGAATCATCAGAATTTCGTGAAATTTCATATGTGGGGGTTTGAAGGGGTTCTGAGTTCAATTCCGAAGCTAGAGTTGTTGAACTTCGAAATTCAAGATGGCGCCAGCGCGTAATATCATAACTGTTAAAAATTATAAGATTTCCGTGAAATTTCATATGTAGGGCTTTTAATGGGTGCTGAATTCAATTTAGAAACAAAAATGGTTTCCTTTTCATATCCAAGATGGCGGCAGCGCAAAATGTCATAATTGTGAAATGTTAGATTTTCGTGAAATTCCATATATGGGTTTCCAAAGGGGTGTTGAATTCAATTTGGAAACTAAAATGTTTGAATTTTGAAATTCAAGATGACGGTAGCGCGAAATGTCATAACTGTTAAAAATCATCAGATTTCTGTGAAATTTCATATGTAGGGCTTTGATTGGGTGCTGAATTCAATTTAGAAACAAAGATTGTTGCATTTTCATATCCAAGATGACGGCAGCGCGAAATATCATAATTGCTAATGTCATCAGTTTTTCATTAAATTTAATATGTGGTACTTTGAAGCGGTACTGAATTCAATTCCGAAACTAAAATTATTGAATTTTGCAATCCAAGATGGTGGTAGCGCGTAATATCATAAGTGTTAAATATTATCAGAATTTCGTGAAATTTCATGTGGGGGTTGAAGGAGTGTTTAGTTCAATTCCGAAGCTTTTAAAATCTAAGTGGCGACAGCGCGAAATGCATTAATTGTTAAATATCATTACGTTACCTTCACCCCCTCTAATATGTTCACTACAGGAAGACTATTCGTAGAATTTGTGATAATATATCAAATATTTCCTACCATCAAACAATTAATATTATGTATGAAAACTAGCAAGTTCGAACGAGTACCTGTAGAGGGCGCGATACTAGCGATTGAAGATAATGGGAAATTGAATGGAGATAAGGTAATTTAGAGGGAAAATAATAATTTATTACAGGAATCACAATGTTTTTTATCTGAAAAGCATTCGAAGCAATATAGATTTACTAAAGAATTTAAAATCATCCAAATCATATAAATATTTAGTGGACGTCTTGTATAACGAGCGTATAGTTTGTGCTAAATAGCACAATTTACAGTATATTCCAAGTGAAGTAACACGTAATTTAGCCAATGAGCATTAAAGCACGAAAATGAGCTGCCTGTTATAAAATAAAATAACTAATGCTGCTACCAATGACCTCATTCTAAAAGCAATGCTTTTTGTTCAGTACCAATGCTGGTTTTTACTCTTGTTATCGCTGTGCGATCCGGTTTTTAAATTGAGTCTTAATTCTTACAAATAACTAAACATTATTTACAGGATGCACAATCATATACACAGTACGGAACACTATTATATAAACAACTAAAAAATAAGACTACATCAAAAACACACTCGCACAGTGATACCAAGTCTGACTATTTGGTTTACATTGGTAAGACTGGAAATGGAAAACGACGTTAAATGTTTGTTGTGAGTCTATCTTTCAACACTAACCAGTCATTCCAATATAGTTACGTAGAGCTCATGGCTACTACTCTCTACGTCAGCCTCGGTGAAGTGACACTCCTGGAGTCATGTTACTGTTTCTTGCGTTGAACGTGTTGTGAATCGCGTACAATTAAAATAAATCTAATCTTACTTAATTTATCCTATTTTCGATATGTTTGTAAATGTTGAAAATGGGTACAACAAAAAGAGTCTAACCTGACTTTCTAACGTATGTTCTTGAAATATTGAGAATGCAAACGAAAGTAAAATATAATTGGTGAAAAGTGGAAGGAAAGATAAAAATGTTGTGTAACGAAACCAAGAGAAAAAATACGCTATAACTTTTCAACCGGCCATCGGGTTTCACAGTGTCTTGAAAGTAGTTCAACAGAACACGTATAAATGGGAGTGCAAAGAACGCGGACAGGTCATGAACATTATTTCCCCAAGAGCGTCCACTATTCTCTACCATAAACATCAATCTCTACGTAACGCTACTGGAGTAATCAGCTAGTATCGAAATATGGACGCCAAAGCAAATAAATATTTAACCTCGATTGCCGACTACCAGTCTAATCCTGTATGGGCCAAATTTTCAGTTCTTATCCAGTTTTATATATATGTTAACATTGTATGACCGTTTCCTTATTTATGCATCTTAATTCTTGAGTTATACAGGTACTGAACTGTGTAAGTAAATCATATTTAGGTTATTGTCAAGTATTAAAACATAAATAAAGAACAGACACACAGCAATAGCAAGCGTAAAGAACTGAAAATTAGATATATATTGGTTTAGACTGGAAGTGGACAGTCGAGGTTAACTACCCTCCGCTTCCTGGCTTCAAATATTCATTAAATTTTTAATGGCTCCGATCAGTCCAGTATTACTTTGATAAATGTCAATGAATGAAACAAATAAAATGCAGATTTCTTTTTTACGAATTAATTGACCGGCTCCAACGCCATCTTGTTCCAATTTCGCGTGTTCCCAGTGTAAATACAATGATCAAACAGGACTTCCTCTACGTTTCAAATTAACAAGGAGGTACGTCATCAGTTGATCACAGGGACTGGATTACTAAAAACTAGGATGTATATAAATAAACCAGGGTGAGGGAGCTGGGTGGCGTGTCCCCGGTTAGGGGTGGGCATACCCGAAAGTGCTGTCAACATTCTATTCCACCTGTAAATTTTTCAAATCCCTGTGCTGGTAATTTGCAGGTCCGAGAGATCGTCGACCAAAACACCCTTTGCCACAGAGGTAGAGTGGTGCAGCGGTAAGACGTTGATTCACTAAATAAAACACATGGGTTCGAATCCCGGCGGGTGGTAAGATTTTATCTTCTTTTTTTTTCTTTCAAAATATATTTTTATATGTTCCTATATGTTATTAATAATTGGTTTCTTGCATTTTTCATACATTTTCTTAAATTAGTAACCATGGGAACGTGAGGGTTAGGTAAGATTAGGTGAGGTCATATATCTTTACATGTTCTCTGAGAACCGATCAATTAGTACTTTTAAAAAATGTCAACAAAATATACACGAAAACTTATTTAACACATTTTGCTGTTACTCGCTTGAAATGTTTATTTTCTTCATATAAAAATAAACAAGGACTTAATTAGACTTTTCGTTTGAAGTAGTTAATTTTTGTGAGATGTTGATAAGAAAAACTATTATGAGGTAGTCTTTGTCATTTAGCTCTTGTTTCTCTTCATCATTACGTCCATAGCCAGGGGTGGAATGGAGGGTATACGCGGGTACACGCCGTGTACCCACCTAATAGTATAAATCACAGCGTGTACCCACCTCAGTGCATAAATATAAAGGAACGTGTTCCCAAATCCGGATTTTTATTGAGCAGCGTGTACCCCCCAAAAATCTTACCATTCCAGCCCTGTCCATAGCCATCATTCGTCCGTCTTGTCATCTCTTTACATTTCGCTGAAAAGTTTATGCCATTGACCTCTCTCTAAAACGATACTGGATTGCTCGATATCATTAAAATTTTAATGAGTATATGTAACCAGGGAGCAGAGGGTTCATTTAATCTGGTACTCCACTTCCACTCTGGTTTAATTTGGACCAATTTTTTAAATAATATCCAAGTTTTTGTTTATCAATGTGCGACCCGCTTTTTAATTTATATTTTAATTCTTTCAAATAACGTGAGAATGATTTACAGTTATACGTTAAAAGTATGGAATTATATTATTTTATTCAACCTTCGTAAATGCAAGCTAAGAAGTTGGTATTCATCATATTGTACATAAAGGGGGCTTCAAATGACGAACCCCGGTCCAGATCTGGACCCCAAAGCCCTTTCTCATGGACTTCCACGACTTGATTCGACATCAAGACTACAAAGAAAGAAAATTAATTGTATTAAAAGCACGGTATTCAGCAGAAACTATTAAATGCAGCACAAAAAATCCAGGAATGCATATTATTATTCTACGTACGATTTATGTTTCATGCATAGTGCTCGACAATTGACAGAGCGTACATTTGATTAAAATAAACCCTTCTCTGTTGCTCTTTTCATTTTGTTTCGAACCTTAAAAGAGCATAGAAATGTAATGTGGATTCATGCTAACATAAGCCGTAATCACATTTTAATGTTTTATTTATTGATTGATTTGTTTACTAGATTATTTTCACTCCTGTTGGTGTGGGGTGATTAAAATACGTTGGCTACATTGATAATCGTACTGCTATAACTACAGCAACAACAACTACAATAACAGCTACTACTACTACTACTACAAATACTGCTACGTCTTGTTATGTTAAAATTCTTTGTCTTGCCAAATTAGGAAGATGTGCATTTTAGATATTTTGATAAACTCTCGTATATATGGGTCAAAATTTTGGTTTCGTGCGTATTCTATGTTATTCGTCTTGCCAAATTAGTATACTGGCAAAGTTTTATTGAGATATGTTGAAAGTTGTGGATTTGAGATATTTTGACCAAACCTCGTATATATGGGTCAACATTTTTGATTTGGACGTACCCTATGTTCTTCGTCCTGTCAAATTGCAAGGTTGTGCAAAGTTTAGTTGAGATATGTTGAAAATTGTGAATATGCTATATTTTGACCAAACCTCGTATATATGAATCAAATTTTGATTTCATACGTACTCTATGTTCTTCGTCTTATTATATTAGGAAAGTGTGGAGAGTTTTGTGAGATAAGTTGAAAATTGTAGATTTACAATATTTTGACCAAACCTTGCATATATGGGTCAACATTTTTGTTTTGGACGTTCTCTATGTTCTTCATCTTGTCAAATTACAAACTTGTGCAAAGTTTTGTTGAGATATGTTGAACATTGTGGATTTGCGATATTTTGACCAACCCTCGTATATATTGGTCAAAATTTTTGTTTCGGACGTACTCTGTCAACCTCGTCTTGTCAAATTACTAAGTTGTGCGAAGTTTCCTTGAGATATGTTGAACATTGTGAATTTACCTTATTTTAACCAACCCTCGTATATATGGGTCAAAATCGTGATTTCATATATAGTCTATCCCAGTTCAAAGATTTTTGTTAGATAACCCATTATTATTATTATGTTAGTTGGCAACACTGAGCTTCCTTTAACCAGTTACAGGAAGATAAAGACAAAAATGTAATCTGATGACGTAATTCGAGCAGGAACTCCGCTCGAACAGTTCGAGCGCTCGATTTTTTATCGAGCACTCGAAACCTATTCACGCTCGAAGTTGCTCGAAGTGGATTTTTTGCCAGTTCTCCCACGTTTCGAGAGTGACTGCTTCAGACTTCGGATTTCAATCCGCTCGTTGCACAGCTCTAATTAGAAGCATGTTGAGAACAAATATCCTTCCAGAAAATTTTGGATTACACACCCTTTTTAATACAGCCTTATAATTACACAGAATGTAGCTAGCTATTGACTTCACATATCAAATAACTATTGTTTCACCAATTAGCATCGAAAAAGCTTGTTAATGGCAAAAGAATAAATAAAAAGGAAATGATTTCAATTGATCGTTTTGGTACATTCACCCGTATTATCCAACATATATGCATGTATGCGTATATATATGTAGATGTACGTACAATCACACATTCAACAATTACATATACATTCGCATGCAATGCATAAATCCATACATTTGTTTCATTTCCCGAGTTGTCTTCTTGTAATATTTATTCAATCAAAGTGATCATGTTTCCATGTTTCTATATTTAAAAAATACATATTTTTTGTTCCTGATGCTCATTGCACACTGTGTTGTATTAACTGTCCGTAAGTGCTGGCGTTACCCCTAGAGACCGTTCCACTTAAATATCGACTGAACTTTAAATGGAATACATCTCAATATTTATTTTATGTACATCCATTTTTCAAATGTCGAATGTTCTACATGGTGTAACTAATATTTCAAGAAATATTGATTATGCTATGATTAATTGTTCCTTCACTGAAATCAGAAGATTACGCCACTGAATATCGGTGTTTATTTTCATATATACCGATGAAAGAGGCAGTCACAAGAGGTTTCTTTAAAGGTTCTCTGTTCCATAGTAATCCTCGTGCTACCCAGTGTTCGAAATGGAAATTTGAACTGACTGTATATTTGTGAAGCAGCTATAACATCAGCTATACCGTTTAACATGTCTTTGTCAAAAAGTATAACAAGAAGGACTGGTATATCATACCGGTGCATACCGTCTCATTTCGAGTACTGCTACTAACTATCGCAACAAAAGCGCAGTGACAAGCTTGTGCATCACCATGCTCGATATCTTGTAAGAATGTATGTAAAACGAGTAGTATTAAAATCCACTAAACGTTTATCAGCTCTGAACGTGATTGACTTATGGAACAGTATGAAATTCCGGAGCCATCAATTTACTGAGTCAATCATTTTACTGAATTGAAATTTTAGTTCTGTGAATTCATAGACTACAGTTATCACGGTAATACTAATAAATAAATAACGGAAGAGCATTTTCGCACATGTCATGGCTTTTCATGTATTGAACAATCCTCAAGAATTTCAACATCAACATTTTGAGTACTTATCTGTGACCCCTCAAATCCCAGAGTGGTTGCCCTCTCCAAAAAAAAACGGTGGTCGCCATGGCAACTTTACTGTCTGTAGTCCATTACGTACAGCGTATATACCAACTGTAGGTGTTGAACGTCTAACATAACTTACAAACATAATGATAAACTCATATTGATATCTTTACATACCTGTGTATTTAGCAACTCCTTTGAAGGTGATACCATCGATAATCACAGGATCGCTCCTTCCTTTCGCGTTTGCTGCGTAGATATTCACCTGGAAGCTAGTTCCCGGTTCCATCCCGTGCAACGTGAAAACCGGGGATTTGGACGACAAGTTGAACCGAACCTGTCTGCTAGGAAGTTCGATGAGCTCCATGATGAAGTGCTGAGGCAGTCCACCATCGAAACTTTCTACACATTCAACATGGATGGAATCTGAAGTCTGATTCACAATGGAGCAATTTGAAAGGGCAAACGGACGTCCTGTTGTAAATAGAGGAAAATAAGAAATGAGATAGAAAGATGAAAATAGAACAATACGTTTGAACGAGAATGAAGTTTAATTAAAAGAAAACATCAAAATATAATAAATGAATATGAAATATTTTATGCACTAAGCATGATAAAGTTCAAAACGGTACACCTTGTGCCAGTGTGATTCTAAACCACTGCCAGTTTCAAGTCATAACGCGACTGCATATATTTATCTTACTAAACATACTAAAATATAAAATATATAATTTCTTATTCCTTTAGTGCATTTTAAGGCTTCAGACTGTAACATCACTTATTTTAAATATGGAGTGACGAAGCAAGAGACAAGCAAATACGTAGATATAATGCGGGATGAAAAATCGAAAGCAACACAAAATGTTTCCGTGTTGTTACTTTACTATGCAGTAGTTATATTAATAATATCCTAAAAATATAATATTGATTCAAAGCGTACTACTGTAAAAACAAAATAAATATATTTAGTGCCTAAAATATGGAGAGACACTGTCTACCCTGGCTTTTCTCAACATTCGCCACTGGTTAACATACAGAAGTTTTGTGTGAATGAAATGGTAATTTAACTTTTTTGTCATACAACCTTGGTATAAAAAAAAAATCTCAATCAAAATGTTCAGACTCAGCGTTCACAAGCAGCAGAGATTAGCTGGTTAAATAAAACTAGAATAATTCTCTTATCAGTGAAGCGTTTAACAATCATCCAATTTAGATGTACAAGGAATGAGTTTGGCGACGCAGCGCAGCGCGTGTTGGCCGAGCACATGCTTGACTCATTTGTTCCTGCACGCCAACCGGTCCATGGCTTTCCCATGACTTAGTGCCTCACGGTATATTACTGAAAATATTTTGTATTTCTTTTCAAGAAGTTTAAATATACTAACAAAAACTTGGTTCTTCTGACATGACTTGGTGTATAAATCAGTGGTGGCCAGTGGTTGTCTCCACTGGGTGTTGCACTCAGGACCGCCGCCAGCAACAAAGAGTAGGGGGTCAAGAAAAATTGGGGAAGGACTTGGGCTTTAGAAACATACATAAAATTAAATATATGTATTGGGGCAAGGAAAATTTACATGGGCTCGGCCCAGCCCCTGGCTGCGAGCCTGGACTTTCACTGTGTGAGAGAGGATTGGGTAGTGAATCAGTTACAATAAATCAACGTTGAGTGTAATTATGTAATAAAGACACAAAAGAAGTGACCAGATTTTCAAATAAAGGGACGTTAAATCAATTAGTTACCATTTTGAGAAAACTTAGAAAAATGTCGTAGATATAATATTGAGAATAGAATTTGATAGTTTGTCACAATTTTTCGTGACTAGAAATTTGTCTCACTGTTATTGGTATTGTTAACATCAATTTTAGAAACTTTGAAGATTCACTAAACGTTTTCTCCAAGATATTTTGAACGATAAAGTCGAACAATCCAACAGCTTCTGACATAGATCGAAATTCCTCTGCCGAGTGGTCTGAAGACAGTTCGTGAAGACACAGATTTTCTTTGTCAAGAAATGTGTAAATTGAACATAATTTCAACATAGTTTGTTTTGGAAAATTCCAAAAGTAACTCGGAAATTTCTCTCGAGTAAAAGGCCTGGCTGTCATAACGTGCCATGGGAATGTAAGGATTTTGCTTCGCAAGTAATCACATCGCATGCCGTGCGGAAACCGTGCGGGGGCCAAACGTCTCCCGTTCCGCAGGTGTGAACCAGGACTAAGGAGTCACTCCAATGTCCAGAAAGTCTCGAATGAGATTCAGCATTCTATGGTAACTTCGCTGATGAAGGAACATGTACACGCTCGCACACACACACACACACACACACACACACACACACACACATATATAGGCTCACACACACATACACGCTCTCTCTCTCTCTTCCATACACACACACACACAAACAAACGCACAGACAGAGAGAGAGAGACGGAGAGAGAAAGGAACTGCGAGTAAATGAAGGGAACTAGCAGACGACCTTTCTGCAGCGTGGGAGAAGGTCTTGTCGCTTGTTCGCCACATATGCCACCTTGTGGAAGCAATGCAAGCTAGGACGAGAGGAATGAGCAGAAACGTTCTGCCTACAAATGCCGTGCATCGTCTCAAGTTCTGTACTAATTGTATCAGAAATTCCAGTCCAACATCTAGTGGAGCGGAAGGCTATGTAGCGAGATATGCTGTAAAGCGTGTGCGCGTGAATTACAACACCAAGATTAAACTATGAACTTGTGAAGTATTTTTCTCTTCCTAAAGGAAACTACGACTTTTTTTAACTCCGAGGAGTAGAATATTATTACATATTCTAGATTTTAGAGTGATTGAATTAAAAATTATATAACTTTAAGAAAGGGGATGCTGCGTAACGGGGCAAACAATAGTACCCACTGTCACTGGTTTAAATATGTGGGTTAAATTATTTTAAAGTTAGAATTTAACGTGTGGTCTAAAGTCACCGAAGAACCACAGGCCGCTTGTCGGGCGGGGATAGGTCAATCAGGTGAATCAATCGCGAACTCGAGCCGACAAGCGCTCCATTGCGTTGCCAAACATATTCCTTGCAATTACCTTATCACAAAGTCCTTGAATGTGGTCAAAAATGAACTTAGTATTGTTGTTGCAGCGACCCAATCCAGTTGCCGTCTGGGTCAATACAACGACCACATTATATGTGTATTTCTGAATAACTCATTTTCTTCTACCGTGGAAGAAGCATTGGAAAAAATGAAGAGGATATGTTCTTTCATCAAATAGTATCATGAAATTCGCTAGTATGATTAAAGGGAAACCAAGTAAAAAAAACAAACACACACACACACACACAGGATTGATGATCTTAGAATGACTCTAGAACTCAAACTTTCTAGTTGCAAACCTCAGCACTCCGCCAGTTAATTATACCATACTCGGCTATGACACAAACTAAAGGTTGGTTGTATGTAGGTTGAATATGTTTTAAAGATATTTCTATAGTTCATTTGTCACCATCGACTGCTAAAAGACATATTTATTTTACTTTACCACACTGTTCCTTAATAAATGAATACACTAAAGAGTTAATAGTAAAAGCTAGATAAGACCAAAACGTGCAACATGAGTATATGATACTTAGAATTTTAATATAATTATAAAATAAGCTATATGTAAAACGCAAATATATTTGGTTTGTGAAACAAATGGAAACTAATCGTTATCTTTACAATTTATGGGCCTTTTCCGCATTCCACACGTGTTTGTATCAAAACTCAGACAAGTACCAAGATTTTGTACTTGTTCAGTTTTACCAGATGATAGTAAAAAGAAAATAAAATAAAAATGAAACAATACATTGTATACATAATTACTGGATTTTTAAATACTAATATCAACGTAATATTAATGTTTGTAGGAATATGTTAGTTAGTAGACGTGTATGACATTTAGGGAAGAAAATTGTGCTCAGTTGCGAATATGAATTTGTAGACTTGTCCAGTATTTCTGAGTACTAGGTATTTCATTGCAGCTTTCACTGCTTTCTCTTTACATACACCACACTGGCGTTACTAAAGTCTTCCAGGCCCGTGGCAAACTTTCATGGTGGGCACTCTCACAACTTTAAATATAATTTATAAGGAAAATATTATATTACATTTTTCAAACTTTAAAATTCTATTCATCTTACCTTGACTTCAGCAAACACATCTATCACCTTTTCGAAGTTCAGCTTTCTAGCCATAGACTGCTCGATGGAAAGAAATTGTAATAATTTCATTTTTTTTCCACTGTGCCTTTTAGATATTTTTATTTCTTAAGTTCGGATAGTGAAAGGTTTTCACTTACAGTTGTGACAGAAACCACATCAAAGCTGTACGAACTTCCCGAAATCTGGATGAAAGGGAGTGTTTCTTCTCTATAGAATAGAATCTAGTTTACTGGCTGTTGTCACTTTCGAGATATCATTGATAAGTGTCGAGCGCATACTTAAAATTTCTCGCGAAAATACTGATGAAATAACTTTGCTGTACGTAACTGCAAATTATGTACACAGAGATCAATATCATTTAAATTATACTGAGACTTAGGTTTCAGCAAACTAAAATTCAAGTACACTTTACTCAAGCCATTAAAACGACATTGAATTTGATGACCACACGAGAAAAACCATTGACTCAAAATAAAAGGTTCGTCTTGAGACAGTTTGTCGCAGTTATGTAGCCTTTTTCTGTGACGAGTATCAAGAAACTCAGGCTGAATGGGCAAGTTGTTTGCCTCCTCTTTCAGTTCTTCAAAGTTATTTCGATAATATTTTAATTCTTTAAGATACTTTTGTAGAAGATCTAGTGCTTTTGATAAATCCATGATTTTTGATTTAAGTGCCTTTGGCATGGTATTATAGTCTGCAATACGTTTCATTGGGAAACCAACCAGCAAACAAAATTATAATTCCCAGTACGTTTCTTCCATGCTTCAGCTTCATTTATTCGACATACTTGTAGAACAACAGGGCTTTTGAACAGGCTTTACCTCATGAACAGACCTTTTTAATACCAAGCCAAAACCTGCGTCATACTTTCCAGTCCATTTGATTGGATTAAGTTTCTTCAGAGTCTCATTTCCGTGATAAGCTTTTGACAAAAGATTTTCACGTCTTGATGTTCTGATAAAAATATACACACAGTTGTTAGACTATATAAAAAAAACATTTCTCTAACTGCGTCATTCATTAGAAGATTTAAATGATTGGCAGTGCAATGCACACAAAGTACGTGTAGCTCAATATTACATTTTCCTTTTGAATACCATTATAAACACTACTATTGTTGACTCCATGGTATCCTTATCTACGACATTTCTTCAGAGAAACTCCTCTCTTTTCCATAACATTTAAAATCTCATTGAATATGTGATACTGATAGGTCTTTAACTACTTCAAAACCAACAATGGATTGTCTAATTTGGAATGCATTTGTTATTCTCTCTATTTTGTTCTCTTGTTTCTTTAATCTAACAGCAATGGTATTTTCATTTATCTGATGTCTCTTACATATATCTTTAGTGCTGTATGTTTTTACAGGAAGGACGAGACACTTGCATTTCCTTCATTACTTTGCTCTCCCCTTTTAAAAACAACGGGTTAATAAGCTCATTCTGCACACAGTAACCGTCAAATCGGCTGCTGATTACACGTTTAGAATGGTTTCTTGGGAGGAAAAAATAAACTTGTCGCGGATGGGACCCCTGTACCGTGTGAATCCCTGGACTTCCCCCAACCCACCTAACCTGTAGTTACGCGTCTGGTACACCATATATACAAACCTGAAACATATTTGGTTTCTCTTCAACGTCGATAATTATAATTTTCTTAAATGGTTCCTGCAATATATTAGAAACGTACTAACTTCGTGTGAGTTCATTTCTCCTCTTCCTAATAGTGTGAAATATTAAAATGTTATATAAATCTTAATAGGAACTACCTTCTAATAAACTTAAACTAAAGTTAAATGCAAGTTTCTGTTCTGTCCCCGTTTCTTATATTCAATATGGAGAATAAGAAAAACGAACTGAATCGTACACCACATAACTATTAATTGCTTAGTTTTAAGACAAAAATCAATTTAAAGCAAAATAAATTGTTTTGAATTGATTCGTATGTGGTTAAAGAAAGCATGAATTCTTCTAGTAGTGGGTTGTGGCAGTGTGTCTCCTGGCCTGCCACAGATGGACGTAAAGTTAATATACACGCTTATTTTTCTCGCCAGCCGCATCAGTGATCGGAACGTACACATACATGCTTTTTAGCCGGCCGGGTGGTCGAGCGGTGTGCGGCGGTAGGCTATCGACTCTATGGTTCCGGGTTCGAGTCCCGGCAGGGGCATGGGTGTGGATTTTAACACTTAACAGCTAAAGGCAAATCGTGACGGGCCGAAGTCGAAAGTTACTAAACTGGTCCATATAAAAATAAAGTTTACCAAGTTTTTACATGCTTTTTACCTTGCCAGCCAACATGAGTGACCACTTTTTCCTCTCTCTCTCTCTTTCTCTCTCTCTGTCGCATCTCGCTCAGCTGTAGATGCAGTGATATATTGAGTAACTTTCTGCTCGCTCGCCAGATGGCACTACCGGCTTGACCATGTTCGCTATTTTACTCCAGTAAAAAGAACAGCATCATTGCAAGCACAATCGGGAAGCCCCCAATTAGTTTCAGTGAATTTCATCAGTTTTCTCGTAGATAACAGGACATCACACGGTACAATCGTTAACGTGCAATTTCATCCTTGCCCACTGAGCAGCCTCGGCTCAATTGGTAGAGTATTCGCTCAGCAATGGAAAAGTTCTGTGAATGATCCCAACGAACGCCCATGTTGACTGAGAATTTTCCAGATTTTTTTCTCAGTAGCACTAACAAAATGACGGGATGGTATTCACAAACTAGTCCCTTGCCGGCTATCTTCCAACACCTTTTTCCCCTGTTCTATTCAGGCCTGAACCTGAGATTCTATCAAGGTCTGAGTCCCTTGCCAAGCCCAAAAATAAATTCAAATTCAAACATGCTTGTCTTTGGGCCAGTAGAGTGTTCATTGCACTTGGACATACACCGTATTCCATTCAAGAAACGAAATCTTAAGCTTAAAATAGGAGAGGTTTCCTGTCGAACATCGCCAATGGCACATAGGTCTATTATTAGCAAAAAGTAAAACTAAAATACATAGAATACAATTTTTACTAAAAAGTAAAAAATAACTTTGTTGATGCATGACTAAACAGAAAATCAAGGGTCCCGCTACTTCAAGAATTTATAAAGTGACTGTATACGAGACCGCGTCTCATGCTTTTCTTTTTAGTCATGCGTAAACGAAATTATTTTTTACTCTTTAGTACGAATTGTTTAAGAAAAGTATGTCTTTAAAACGTTTTATTATTCAAATTTTGTATTTCTGAACATTATTCGTGACTTGTCTTATGTGACTTAGAGAAGTCAAGGACACGAACAAAGACCGCAATTAGGTCGTGTTTCTTAAACCCGCTGGTCTGCGGATATTATTTCAGAAATCCACTCCAATGACTTGCGTTCTACTGTGTAACCAGGGTCACAGTGTGTTGACTAGATTGGAGTCATCCACGTCAGATCAACATAGTCATTTACCTCACTATCTCAGATTTTTATGAATGTTGTTGTTAGTAGGACCTGATGAGAAACATCCAGAAATGTAATATTGTATTCCTGTGGTTCTATTACTGGACTTACAGCATCTCAAATTTGGATTTTTTTCTCGAAAGTTTGAGTCACATATTAATAATGCTTGTACCTTTTGTTCTAATTGTGATTGAGATGTGATTTTTGCGTTATTGTAAAGGTCTTGGACAAATCTTTAATTTGATGTGAAACACTTACTCCTCCCTATGAATTGAAAGTTTAAACTTGAACTTTGGCCATTTGACCTTGAATAGCAAAAATGACGTCACCTCCGATTTTTGTTAAACTTTCGGATAATAATGAACCTTGATGAAGACAATGGTAAATTTTAAAATGGGACACTCATCGGAAAATGAGCATATTTTAAATTTTATTTACGGCTTTTAAGCATTTTTTGGCACAGTCTGCGTTATGGTGTTTGTACTTATGTCCCAGCCGTGTGCCGTTTGATGTAACAATATTTCCATTGTTATGGTGTAATGCCTTATGCACTGAGCTACCGTAAACACACTACATTCTCACAATTCTCGCTCAATATTGAAGTAGTTTGGTATGCAACTGAATAAGTCTGATGTTGTCAGAACATACTGTGAACAAATTGTGTGCGGGACATTCGTAAAAAGTGACCGTGAAGAAAGAAGTACACAACAAGTGTACGAACTTCCACTTCAGACAGCATGATTAATCCTGGCCCTTCAGGTACACAAAACAGACTTTTAGACAAGATGTATTGACATGTTTAGAGAAATGGAAACTTTTAACCGTCTAGTTAACAACTTGATGTATTAGTTTTGAAAAATGTATTAATAATTTAGGACGAATCTAACTTTAGTGTATGAAATAAGCAACCTGAACTAATTTCAGCCTTCTAGATACTGTAGTTTATTTATCGCAGTAACTTCAATATTAAACCTTTTGAAGTTATAAGTGCATTTCTAACTTGTGAAAATAAAGCATTATTCACCTTTGGCTAAGTCGCTTCAAAATTAGGCGTTATTCGGGGCTGTGGGGGGTGGGAGTTCAAAAAAGTGTGTACAGATTATTCATTTTATAGCTTACACTTACATCCCTTTTGAAAATTATAATTTTTGACAATCTTTGAATACCTTTTATTTTATATACAGAAAGCGTCTCTTACATATATTATCTAACGTTCAGAAAAAAATTTTGAATTCAACCCTGCGTTAAGAGCAATTTTGCTAACTTCCTCCAGCAGTCTCTCCGTGGAGTTTCAAAAATAAACTTGGTCTTTTAAGTGGAGTTTCGAGAGGTAGAAACAAACAACTGGAATAAATGTAGAGAAGTATTGATGCTTTCCTTTGTGCTTGGACTGTGGTTTTGTGGGAAAACTTTCCTTCTCGTCTAATGAGGGTACTGGATGCTCCAGAGATCCATTGAAAATGTTTCGCGAAACGAGTTGCAACTCTGTACGTTTTTTTTTACTTCTTTCTCTTTTTTAACATAGTTTTTTGTTACCGTTTTATTATATTCTGCGATAGTAACTTTTTTTTCCATAATTCCTTTCTGTGTTTTTCCCTTCAAAATAATGTGTAGAGATTAAATTATATGTGGTGTATAATGTACCTGCAATGGAAAAGAAACAACCTACGAATCAACTTAATAAAATCTGTACAATATTCGATGAATTTTCATAAATAATGTATATGGCGGACGTTTAGTAGCTAATAACCTTAACTTACTCCGATTAGGAAGCAGTTAAGTTTTAAAATTCTCAAACAGCTTTACCAAGCTGGGATTGATCCCAGAACCTGGTGGGCATTAACGTCTCAGGTTACGTGATCACCGTGGTAGGCATTGTGTGACATTTATGCAATACTAGCACATATACTTAACGAAGGTAACTTTGTTTCCGGAGGTGACATGAGCAAGAATCAGGAAGAACTTTTGATATTTAGTAATAATTTCGTAGAGAATTGAAGTAGGGGATTTTGTTACCACAAGCTGTGACTTCTACATCTGATATTGGACAACACCACATTTTTGGTACGCAGCTCTTTCCCATGTTAAAGGTACCCACACTTCTGAAGCATGGATTTAAAATTCTCTGCTTCTTTTCCGGTGAAGCTTAACGAAAGAACTTTTACACACATCGAGAATTTTAGTCGGATCCGCTTAAAGATCTCCACGTTCGTTTTTAAACATCCCTAGACTTGCCGGTTAATATTTGCGTAAAAGGTTCACCATTTTGTATACATCTCTAATGTTATTTGTATTACCATTTTCCTCTATGTACTAAAATATTTTCGTCA
Organism: Lepisma saccharinum; assembly: GCA_022664845.1. Lineage (NCBI taxonomy): Eukaryota > Metazoa > Arthropoda > Insecta > Zygentoma > Lepismatidae > Lepisma > Lepisma saccharinum. The sequence goes on along the minus strand of JAGDQP010007807.1, from coordinate 48,535 downwards.
GATATTTTGTTACTTCTTTCTAAACTCGTGTTTGGTGTTACATTTCGCGTTACTATAGTAGTTTGCATTTGCTTCGGTTTTATTGTTCAGCCATCACTGTGGTTTGGTTCCTTGTAAGCGTAATTCATTCGTCATGAAACCGAGGTTTGTTTCGCTGCCGTTTTGTCCCACCTAAACATTTTTTCGTTGCACCTTTTACTGGGTCACGAATTGCCTCCAAAATCTTATTACAAACAATGTCATCTTTATTATTATTCGGGTCAGCTAAGATTTCTAGCCTATTTGAGATTTCGAGTTGATAATCTTATTTTCTGTTCGGATTATATAGTGATTGTTCTTCGAATGTCCTTTGGTTTGATTCTTTGCCTTCCCTTTTCGCAATGCACAACTTTACCCGGAAGTTTGCTATCACTAACTGATGGCCAGTGTCATCTTTCGCTCTTTAAGCCGTAACGTCCATTACGCTGGAGAATCTTAGTCTATTTACTAATACGTGATAGATCTTGTTGGGTGTTTTTTCGTCCGGCGATATCCATCTGTATTTATGAATATCATTTGTTCAAAACACGTTCCCTTTATCATTAGATATTTCGAAATTGCGAGAGTTACCCATGTTAGGCCATTCTTGCTGCTGACTTCATGAAGCCCTAGTTTGCGAATCGAATGTCTAAAAGTTTGTTCTCTACCTACCTTTGGATTTAAATCTCCCAATACAAGTTTCGTATTTCGGTAATCGGTCAAATAACATTTTTAGTTCATCCTAAACTGTATCTTTGTCGCTATCATTAGCTACTTCGGTCGCAGCATAGATATTTATTAATACTATCATAATGTACAATATACTTTCGTTTATGAACTCTATATTCTGAACCGGTGGAAGAATATTGGTATCAATGAGGAATCCTGTTCCAAAATTGTGTGACTGAATTATCCTGTAGTGAAAAATGTATTTGCTTTGTCGAATGGTATCTTGACCGTCAAACCGAACTTCTCTTATCACTAGTATGTTCATGACGTAGTTCTCAGTCTCATATACCAAAACCTACAAACTGCAAGTTTTTATAATTTTCGTACGTTCCACGTTCCTATTCTAAATTTTATCTTAATCCTAGTCTTGTGGCCCTCTAAAGCAGTCTGCGTCACAAGACAACCAAACGGGCGCTGATAATAATAATAATAGTAATAATAATACTTACTCTATGGCTTACGGAACTCGCAAGTTCATCGCCGTAGTAACAAACGTTCGCCATCGGGATTTATCCTGGGCAAGATCAAGCCAGTTTTCCTCACAAACAAATACTTCTCGAAGATCCCTTCTAATATTGTAATCACAACGTCATCTCGGTCTTCCCAACGGTCTTTTTCCTCTGGCTTCCAACCAAGATGGAATATAAGCTTCGTTTTCTTCCCATCCGCGCTACATGGCCTGCCCATCTTAGTCGTCTTGATTTCATTATTCCTACATCATGTGAGTCGTAATCCTTGAAGCATTTCGTTATGCAATCTCCTCCATTCTCCAGTTATCTGGTCTGGTTTCGGCCCGTATGTCTTTCTCAAAACCTTATTTTCAAAAACTCGTAATTCATGTTCATCTGCTATGGTTGGACGCCATCTTTCGCAACCGTAAATTATTACCGGCAGAATAACCGTTTTGTATATTTTCAATTTCAACTTCCTTGATATTAATCACGAGGTTAGGAGTTTCTGGACTGAATAGAAACATGAGATGTCCGATGCTAAACGACTTTTTATTTCTTCCATTACCTCGTTTTTACTTGTTACGTATATTCCCAAGAATTTAAATTTGTTAACTTGCTCTATGTTCTCATCATTAATAGTTATGCACCTATATCCGTTATTCCGTGTGTTCCAACTTATTATCATGTATCATGTATTTTGTTTCTCTATGTTTACCTGTAGACCTATTTCATCGCACGCTCATACTAATACATCGGTGTTAATTTGTAGTGCCTTTATACCCTCCCCTATTAAATCTACATCATTAGTGTACACGAACAGTTAATTCAAGACATTCAACGTTAGCCCCTTATTGTCTTTTCTTATTTTCAAAATCGCTCATTCTAAAGCAAAGTTAAACAGTAGTGGTGACAAGTCATCACCTTGTTTCAATCCGTTGCGAGTCTTGAAAATATCTGTGTTTTTTCGGAATTCCAAATTGTACCAGAGTACTGTATAACTTTTCCTTTTAATAGAATCATAACCTTTCTTAAAATCAATGAATAACTGGTAAACCGTCCCATTGTATTCCCATTTCTTTTGCAAAATTTGTCTCAAGGCAAAAATCTGGTACCTGGATCTATTTCTTCTAAATCCACATTAGTTATCTTCAACTATTCATCTACATATACGGTTTAGGTGAATTAGCAGTATATTACTCAATACTTTGTAACACGTTGGAAGTAACGAGATTCCGTGGTAATTATTACAGTACGATTTATCACCTTTCTTTTATAAATCGGAACTATTACTTTGGTTTTCAATTCCTTTGGAAGCTCCTTCTTTTTCCATATAGCGTTTATCAATTTATGCAGTTCCTTGATTAGTGCCGTTCCTCCCGCATTAATTAATTCCGCTGGAATATTGTCTTTTTCCAGCGATTTGAATTTTTTCAACTTCTTTATCGACATTCCGATCTCGATCTAGTTCGGTTCAGGGATCCACGGTTCTGCGGTATAGATTTCAAATTCCTCTGTTTGGTCTCCGTTGTGTACATTAAGATGTTTGTCGAAATATCTTTTCCAGACATAGATAATTTTAGTCGCATCCGCCTGAAGATCTCCGCGTTCATTTCTAATCATTTCTAACCTAGGCTGGTAACATTTTCTTAACGAGTTTGCCCCTTTGTATAGATCTCGTATGTTATTTGTCTTCCCGTTTTCCTCTATCTCCTAAATTTTCTGCATTATATAATATCGCTTTTTGTTTCTGAATCCGCGTGTGGCGTTGCGTTTCATGTTACTGTAGTGGTTGGTATTTGCTTCTCTTTTATTACTTAGCCATCGCTGCCTTGCTTGTTTTCGTTCCGCACGAAGTTTAAGGCATTCTTCATCAAACGAAGGCTTATTTATCTTTTGTTTCTTGTCACCTACATGTTTCTTCTCTGCGCCCTTCTCTATTCACGAATTTCCTCCCACATCTTACTTATATCAATTTAACTATTAATTTAATCTTTATTACTACTCGACTCGGCTAAGATTTCGAACCTATTTGAGATTTCGAGTTGATAGTCTGCTTTTATGTTTCTATTATCGAATCGTTTAACTTCGAATTTAAGTTGTTTCGATGCTTTGCTTTCTCTGTCCGCGATGCATACTTTTCCCCTCATTTTTGTGATCACTAACTGATGGTCGGTGTCAGCTTCGGCTCCTCTGTAGGACCTAACATCCATTATATTGGTGTGACTTCGTCTATCTACAAATACGTGATCGATCTTGTTGAGCGTTTTGCCATCCGGAGATATCCATGTATATTTGTGTATATCTTTGTACTGGAAGTATGTGTACTTTACTAATAGGTTTTTCGAGATTGCGAAAGTTATCGGTCTTTCTCCATTGTTGTTGGTGATTTCGTGAAGTCTGTACTTGCTTATAGTAGGTCTATATTTTTCATCTGTCCATCTCTGAGCCTTGCCGATGTCATTCATCTTCAGCATCAGAGTGGTAATGGTGATGCTGCTTCCCCTCACCATGATATTTTTGTTCGGGGTTATCTTCCCCTAGACTTTGTAGATCCCTCTACTAAATGCAAGGCAGCAGTACTGGTTTTGGTCCGCCCCGGAATATTTCCGGTACCCACCATATCTGGTTGGCATTCCCCTATCCGCCACCTTACGAAGCGTCTGGTGGAGACCTGCAACTCCAACCAGGATAATAATAATAATAATGGAACTGACGAGCAAAGCTTTCTTTTCCGTAGTTCGAGTAGCAAAGTTATGTCATGTTTTGATATATTTTTTGTCACGTTCGACACAGAGGAATTGAGTTAAGTAATTAATATAAACTATACTATATAGTATTACCTTGAATATTAGTGAGAATGAATCTTCCCGGGCATGTTTCCAGATGTCTATATTCACTGAGTATTATGGAGGTTTGGAGTATTTTGGATATTTCTAAACCGAGCACTTTGTATTGATTAATAAATTAGAAAATTTATCTCCATATTTATTAGTTCGAAGTATATATTTAGTTCCTTGATTGAACCAACATTTTTTGAATTGATTTGTTTTTATCATGCATCATTGTATACATACTTGTTCAGCTCAGAGTATGATGTACCATCACAAATGTTATTTGATCATCCATCGTGAATTAATACTGCGAATCACTATACTAAAACCATGATATAATCTTATGTGTCCTGCAAGTTTAGTATGAATCTGAATTATTGGCTGTTATCGAAAAGGAAGTTACAAGTAATGACCTAATCGTTTCACTATCTCGTAGAGAAATGAAAATGAGAACTGAAGGTTGAAAAACCTGGGGAGCCTAGGCCTGTCTAAAAAAAAATTTGTTCTTATTTTTTTCGAGATATTTCTGTGTTCTGATACTTATTCTCAAGCTTGTGATTTGTTACCCAAATCCTAAAGTGTTCTGCAACCAGCCAAATGGCAGATCGTTGCAGTCTAGTATTTATTTTAAAATAAAGTAGTCCATATTAAAATATTATTTTAAAATATATATGAAAGTAACAATGGAATATTGCATTGTCACAGTGCAAAATTTCATCATTCTGTGACGTCCGGAATTGAGTTAAACTAAAGTTGCAAGATTTGAGGATACCATGAAACACTGTGAACTAAAGGATAGAATGTAAAATGAATAAAGTATGTATCCTTGGGAGGAAATGACTATGCATATTTTGAATCCAATTTTAAAGTTTTTTTTTCATAATTTTAAGAAATGAGAAAGATTTCTTTTGATATGAATGAAAGGTGATTTCTCGTAAAACGCATTTTAAAGTCTAATATTTCCATTTACTTTCATGTATTTCATATTCTTAAAATCGCCATAACTTGGTGATTGTTTGTGCCTTTGGATTGAAGCTTTCTGAGATGTTAGCTGTCATTGTGTACTACCTGTTACGAGTGCAAACTCATTTTCTTAATGCACATATCCCCTTCTTTCCCTGTACTCTTCAAATGTACTACTTGATTTTTCATTCCCAATAATATAACGTAATGTGACTAAGCGCATTCTGGAGATAGCTGAAACTGTGGCCCGGCCGTGGATGATCCACTGACCCAGTGACCCCCTTCCAAAACTTGATCCGATCTTGACCCGAATTAGTCGGAATCCTATCTTGACCAAAAGAACCAGACTGACTGTGATCTGGAGACCCGATTATCGAATCTTGACCCAATGTACTCGGTTATGTGGTTTTGTCCCTGCGGTTTGAAACAATTAATGCTGTGATTTGTAAGATTGTTTGAAAAATGAATTTATAAACGGAAACTTCATTTTCCATAGTTTTAAGATAATGTCATATTTTCTTTTATTCTATTGAATACTTAAAACACAAAATTCTATCCGAATAATCTTTCCAACGGGGTGTATTTGCTGATCGCCTGTCTTATTGTGGTTCTTTCCGGGGTTATGAGATAATTTCCATATGTCATTACTACCGTTAGGAACTTTCCGGAGTCGTATGTTTCGATCTCGGGGGGTGGGGGTAACACCCGTTTCGGGTCACCCCTGAAAGAAACAGTTTTGAAACTAAAAAGTGTATAATAAGATAAGAATTAAATCTCTGCTTTGTATTCTGGGTCAAAATCGTATTACCGGTTCATACTGGATCAGATCAGGTCCCGAGCATCAGCCCGGTGACCAGGTCCAAAAATTGATCCGATTGACCCGGTGATCCGGTTCAGCTCTCTTCTGGAATATGGACTGATGAGAATTATATTGTCGTATCTCTATAGTAATTTAATAGGAGATTCGGCAATATAATTCTCAGGCGTCGATCTGTTGGACATATCAATCATTTATTACACTATGCATTTAAACACATTTCATCAGATGAAGAAGTTTTGAAGCATTCAGTTTTCTGTGTGTAAAGATCGGAGTGTAGCTAGCTCACCTCATTCTTTGGTAGTGATACATCTACTTTAAAAGCACGTAAACCTTGTAGACTGGAATTCAACAAAGACTTTTTTGTAACAGGGAAAACAACAAATCAACAAACGATTTTTCTTTCCTCCCTGTGTATGCAGTACAAGATAACTCTTTAGCTTTACTTCTGTTGAAAGAGTTACAGTCGCTCTGCGATATTTTAAAATAAAAGACTTTATTTTCAAACAAGACATCTGCACAAATGTTCTATCTTTGCTGCAGTAGCCGACCCTGCTACCCTCTATTTATCAGACAGTTAAGATCTTGCTCACCTCGCATTCCACCGCCTAGCCATCATGAAAGATTTACGAAGATTTGCGGATGACGGCAAGATTACGGGTGTGTTGGGAAGAAGAGATCCTGGCTATATAACGCACGAAGTATTCTCTACCCATGCATACACGTAAAGCAATTCAGCTTCCGTTATACAGTAATACCTGGAAACTTTCACGAATACCCGTAAATACAACTTCACTCAAAATAGACATTATTATTAAGTAAAGAAACAACATCTGTCTCTGGCTGAAGACCTGCTACTAAACAGATCAATTTTTTTTCGAAACTAGATTGAAAGGAAAATACGTATTGTTCTCTGCAGCTTTGTGGTCCAAAGGCCTTTGGAAAGGAGATCCTATTGTAGTTTACAATTAACCTCTGTATTTGGAGATTATGTTAACTTTCTAAGAGCGAAAATTTACGTAGTTTCCAGTAAATTCTGAGTCATTTGTATTCCAGCAAGAATCGAACTTCAGGTTGGAAAGCTAGCGGTAAAGATTCATTACCGGGTTAATTAAGAAATCAATACTCGAGTTGTTTATGTTTGAATTCAAGGGAATTGTTATTAACGTCCTAAACGGAATTGTTATTAACTTCTAAATGAGCTGGTTAGCTTTTTAGAACGAGACTTACAGTTTGGGGAAAGTGAGCTCCGAACCAGTCCGTTCAATAGACTCCGGCGTGAATTGAACCTGTGATCACGCACACACAAAGCGACAGCCTTAACCTCTCATCTAAGCTCTTTGTGTTTTGGTTTGGTTTCCTATTGGCAGCAACTTCACCTGATATTGAGGTATAGGGTACCCACAAAGAAAGTCTCTTTTTCTATATAATTTTAATGCATATATTTTCCTGTTGTACCAAATGCAAATAAGAAAATATAATTTATCTGATGCTGTAGTGTTTTCTTATGGTCTTGAGGTCTACAAGTTGTATTACATATAATCACAAATGTTTTTTCTAACTATTGTCATGTACATTATGTTTTGACACGTAATTATTGCATTACTTTTCAAACGCTTTCTCAACTCCTCCTCGACGATTTGTTTCATGATTTATAATTGAGTTTACATATTCGTGGAACCGACCGCGGTAGTCATGTGGTCTGAGACGTCAGATTAGTAATGGAATCGTGACGGGCAGAAGTCATTACTAACGAATATGGTTTAAAAATGCAAAGTACACATATCTGTGGAAGTTCGTGTATCTTATTATACTATACTATTGTATCATACTATATTAATTATAACAGGTTATATGCAACGTTCCATTCTAAAAGACTTTTACCATTTTACCCTCGTTCTTTCTAACACATATATATCGACAGAAATTTTACGTTAGTTCATCGAATACTACAGTGGGTTTAGAAAATGTTGCTCTGAATTTTTTTATAGGTTCTCGAAGTGCTTTAAAATATATGCATATCATTATCCTGTACAATATAGTAAGCTTTATTCCTTAATAACAATAGCTTAGGTATTCCCTAGGTAAGAACTTTATAAAATTGCTGGATATTTCTCTCCAGATATTTCTTGACAGTGATGTTGTCAAATGATTTTGCCACTATTAGCTGAAATGTCCGAATGATGCTCACGTTATAACATGTTGCTTGTGACATCGTGTTTTCGTATTTGAGACTGAGAACACTCTTAGTAGAAGAAGGTGCAAATAATAATATGATATAATTTTATCAACTGTAGTAAATATTAATTAATAATTAAGTTGTTCATACAACACTAAGATAGAAGCTCGTGACGAACAATATTGACCTAAAACTTTGCTTCGTCGTCTTTAGATAATTAAATGAAAACCTATTTATCAATTAGTCATAATAATAATTATTGTTATATCTATATTATGTTATGTTACTATATTACATAGAAATAAATAACATTTTAATAAACCAAACAACACTGAAACTATTTGAAATTAATAAAATGTACACTATATAAAATAATTATTATATAATATAAATAAACATTCATAAATACTAGATATGATTACAGAAACACAAAAAGAGACAAAAACACCCACATGTAGACAGACAGATAGATAAGATAGACGTGTTGTGCATTTTATCCCAGGTGCAAAATTATTAAGTTACCTGCTGCAACTACCTGAAAGACGCACGGGGCTCTCTGCTTGCCGACGGCGTTGCTGCCCCAACATGCAAGCGTCCCATAGTCCATATCCGAAGTTGGAGTGTAGTTTAGTCGGCTTATCACTCCTTCACTAGAAAATTCTGTCGATGGCACTGGCATTACGTCACCAGAGTTATTAAATGTCCAATGAAAAGTCACAAAAGGAGGGTTAGCGTCCACTTCACACTTCACCAAAATTGTTTCGTGTTTTAAAGCACCAAAGAGTTCATCTCTTTCGCCCTTACACGTAGGCACAACTATATTCACACGCACACAAATGATGGATACATGATCACAAGTTAACAATAGAAATCCGTACACAAACAGACGTTGAAACCAACCAGATGATCACAGATGTCCGAAGATAACATGAAAAAGAAGAAAACAATATATTAATAGTATATGTGAACCGAAATGCAGCGCGATTGAAATGCAAGAACATTATAAGAACATACAAAAGTAGAATATGAGATTCACTAGATGACGTGGATGAACTCCAAACCCAAATATTAAAATGAACTTTTCTGAGTTCCTACATATTCCTTCAGAATTTTCCTGTGCTTCTCTCTTGTAAGTTTGTAGCAGTTCAAATTTTGTTAAAATATAAATATGTCATTAATGTTGGCTATTGTTTTGCAATGAGTAATTCAATACACAACTCCTTGTAAGTTTCGATTCGAACATTTTGGGTCAAAGTTGATTAGGATCTGTTTTATGAGATCAGAGCACGCGAACAACAAGGATCGTTAATGCCCAAAAAATCTCCAAAATAAACTACATGTCACAACCTGGATTTCTGGGGCGCCATACTGAATTTTATCCTCAGAATTACAATACATATTACGAAAGAAGAAGAAAGCTAGTAAGTAAAGGTATGAACATCTATTAATGTTCTTTTACAATTTATTGGGATAAACAGTACAAATAAGGAATGTATACTTATGAACCAATTTGATTTTTTTTACAATTAAATATAGTGTACTGATATTGCTTCAACTATTTAAGTATTTCAATTGAAATCTAGGGTTCATGTATAACAGCATATGGTTGTAAGATCTCTTTAATGAAACGTGGCATTGAATATCTAGTTATTCATAAAATTTACTTAGTTAGTTATGCAGATGTGTGATTGAAGTTTACATTTTCTTTGTACAACTTCGCGAATTCTAATGTTAAGAACAAAATGTATATTACTGTAAATACTTGGAAAACTTTTTTTTTTCTTTCAGATATAATACTTTTTGAGAATTATATACGAAAATGACTCTAATGACTCCATTTAACGCGTTAAAGGACAATATTATAAATATTATATCAGCAAATGAAAATTTAGTCATACAATGCATTGCAATTTATCAGATTTTTGGCGTCTTTTGATTAATAAAGTAGTAGTGATAGGTACTTTTAGTACACTATATTGTCTATCTTTCCCCCTTCAAAATATGAACAGTGAAATAATCATCTACGTTCTTTATCCAAATTTGGACTTAAATAACATGAAATTTCCACCAAATTCAAGGAGACAATGGGCATAAAGTACCTTAACAAATCTACCAGCCCTTCCAAGCTCAGGTGCAGAAACACAACGGGATCCTCGGAGCAAAGGAAACTGTTGAAGACTATACATGTGTTGAAAGCAATTATGGACCCAGAAACTGGTTTGTCAATATAACATTTAAAGAAAATGAAACTTTGTTTATTATTATTTTTTTTCAAAATCTCTTTTATTCGATTCTTTTCTTCGATTTCAACGTTTCAGTTTCTTGATTAATATTTATTTCGTAATCAAACAACTGTGTACTTAATGTCCCATTTTCATTTTTGATCAAAATTTTATTCTTTATTTTTTTTAAAATTTTTTTAATTACTGCTTTAGCTTTTCTTGTCAGACAGACCCTTAGAGTCAGTTCTACAATCGACGGCTAAACTTCTTGTCAGCGCTAATTTGAGGCCAAGTCTGATTTTGGCCAATGAGCGTACGCAAAATGAGAGCTGGTCACAACTTAGCGCTGACTAGAAGTTTAGTGATCAACTGTAGAATTGACCCTTAGTTTGATTCAAACTCTAGGTTTCCCCCCTTAAAGTTTGGTCTTTATTGAAGATCAGTTCATTTTGTTCCGTTAACAGAGATACAATCAGAGATGGAGAAGGGGGGCACAAAGTTCCTTGGTACCTCGGGTGAACCATCAGTGTTCCAACTGTTCCCTTCTCTATAAAAAGTAGTCACCGAGCAAATCAATATTTGCTATTTTCAGCTCACTGCCTATAGTGAGCGTTTCAAGATTTGCATTATTTCTGCTGCTAATGACATCAAGAGTATGTTACTGTAAATCTAGAAAATAATATATTTACTTTCCTATATTTGAATTGAATTCAATTGCATTTATGGTCTTTAGAAATCTTTCTCTCAGGACCATTTGTTGGATAGTTTATCATCTTATCGGTAAGGAATAATAGGTGAAAGGATTACAATTTTTATCACTGCTCTGTATTATCTTTCCTTTGAAATAGAAATATAAGATGGCACAAATCATCCTTCAAGATTGTATCACTTGTTTTTCTATATGTTGGTTACTGGAACAAACTTGACAGACCGACGCCTAAAGCCAATATGATCATACAAACATGGATCGAAGGACGCTTTGTTCTTTGAATCATGTGGTATTTAACGAGGAGCGCCATTTAAAGCTTTATGAAAGCAAATAAAATGAAAATTCCTCTACAAACCAGAAATATTATAAATTAAATTACATGGCTGGAAGCAAAGTTATTAAGATACTAATCTAACAGAATAAAATTTAATGTAATCGAGTTGGCAGTGTTGCCATCCAGATATAAAAATGTATTTTTCAAATGTTACTATGCCAATATGTTCGATATTTGGTATTAAATTGGGATGATGAGCGTATCAAGGGAAGGATAGTACCACATATTGATTATGGTCTTGTAAACTGGATAAATCAAGAGAATAAATTAATAACTTGCATTATATCTCGAAAACCGTTCACTTCTTGGAGCACATATACATGAAGTTTTTCCTTTGAATGTAAGGAATATCCCAAACAAACTTTGTCAAAATATATACTAAACGATACCGTAATTCTAAACGCTTGTAAACTGTAAGGTTGAAAGGTATTGAGAAAAGAACGACAGAGGAGAGGAAGGAAATGTGGAAAGGGCTCAGATCAGTTTACTAGAAGAACAACACTGACTATGATATGAAATGCGCTGTGTAAGAATGACCTAACCATGGATGATGCTTTAACGGAGCATTGGAACGTGAGTATAGTGTAGAAACATTGTACCGACAAGCCTCAAGCCAACCAAAAGGATTTCTGCGAAACAATAGGTATGATCGTACTTAACAATATTGAAGATGATCCCAAAAGAACATTGTAGTGTTGACTAAACCCAACAGATCAGTTGATATTAACTTAATTCCGTTTAATATTTGTTCTCTAAATTTGCAGATTGCATTATTTCTCTCGTCATCTTACAGAAAAGAAGTTCCGGCTTCAATTCTCGGTAGAGACACAAGCTTGAGGGAATCCAAAATTCAAGGTCCGGTTTTTAGGAAGTTACCATCATTTCCAGCTGATGGAAGACAATGAAAAACCGTCATGAGATCAACTTTTTTAGGGATCTCTACGATACTATTCCGTTTTCGAGGCAGAATGCTATTTATCATTACTAGTGACGACAAATTCATCATTTTGGTATGATCGAAACATTCACGAGTCTTTCATTAGCCGACCAGCTGCTAAGCTCATGCAATAAGACATCAAAAACGCTTACAAGAAAAGGAAACACCATGTCAAAGAATGTGCGATTGCGGAATTAAGTTACTCTGCAATTTAGGCAGTAACCTATTTGATTGTATTCAATCTGTAACTATATATTGGCTTATACAATACCGGTCGAGTATTTTATCATCTGGTCGAGGAAAGAAACCGAACAGAACAATCGAAAATTATGTAGCATAATTGAGAGTATAATGTTTTAAACCCTATTTCAGGTATTTTCATTTAGACTTCTTTATTACTGAAAAGTTTTTATTTGTTTGTTTTGTCCTGACTGTAACACGAGGTTATTAGATAATGTTGCTGATGGTTAAACGGTTCTCTAAGTATACTCGTAGCTAGAAACATAAAGGTAGAATACAAATTTCTGTGGATTAATAGAAAATATTACTCTTTCTAGTCTTCATAGGATATTCGAGGTTACTGGTAAATTCAAGTCTTTAAGTAGTTTTCGAATCTTTACTTTTGTGACGGATCTGCAATCATTGTCATCGTTAGCGTACTAATGAAAGCGGTAAGGCCTTAAGTTTCGTCCATTCATTCCGATTTTGCTCTTTCCTTTCTGTCTTAGTATACTATTTATCTTCCTTAATATTAAATATATAACATTAGTTTTCTAATTCTCCCTCTTTTTATTCAGCCTTATCTTTAATTGCATGCGTGAGCATGAAATCCGTCCTCAAGCAATGCCCTTACCAGTTCCATTTCATGTCTTTATTTCTTAAAGTTTGTTCGTCTCCAACACTTCTCTCTTCAGCACTTGCTTATTATCCATTTTCTGTGTATGACTTATTATTCTATTGTTATCCATATCCATATTTAAAATGTTTTCTATTTTTTTTCTTCGCTTTTCGTACAATTCACGTTTCGTCTCCTTCCAGGATTATTCTCCGTAGAAAACTTTTGAGAAATCTTTTCCTAAACTTATTCCATCGATCCAAAGTAAAGATTCTTCTTCTTAGCGAATGTCATGTTTCTTTCTCACTTTAGATAAAACTTATATTCTGCTAAAACACTTCCTAAATATTTAAAGGTAGCTGGTCTATCTTTTCTATTCTAAATTTGATGCTGTCTGTAATTTGTAGTTGCTGTTATCATTCCCTTAGTTTCCTTTATACTTTTATCTTCTTTCCATGTGTTTCGCTGCTTTCTTTTATTGCTAGATCTGCAATATTTGTTTTTTTGTATACTAACATGATTCGTTTTAATTAATTCTCTAAAAATCTAGTGTTTAATGTTGACAATTATTTTCAACATGTCTTTGCGTTTTTCCTATTTGTTGTTGAGATAATACGTTTGCTTTCTTCTCATTTTATTATTTTAGCTTCTTTCATATAAATCACATAATAGTTTCATGATATGCCCAGATGTTTTAGTTCAAATTATCCGTTAATCTCACAGCATGTTTACTTTACGCTATTTGCACTACATTATAGAAAAAAATATTAAAATGTAATTAAAAATCAACAATTAAATCTGTCTTCCCATTGTAGAACATTACTAAGTTACACTTTCCGAAATGCAACTGTAAATTACTCTTCAAAAATGTCGAAACGGTTAGTTAATTATCGATTTTTAACACATACTGCAGAAAATATTTTTGCTAAAAAAAATATGCAGTGTTAATATTAAGGAAGGAAACGTAAACATATTTGTTTTCATGGTGTGTCAATGCAAGATACTGTGTTTGTAATGAAATACAAATTTTAAAGGAACTGCTTATGGTTCGTGTACTTGTTGAAGTGGCAAGAAGAGGAGGAATTTGAAGCCAATGAATGTACCAATGATGTGTTTGCATTCATTTTTTGAGTTCGCTTGGCTGTAACCTATCACTGTGATCATCATTGAAGCAGGTAAAGAACGTTACTCATTGGACTTTAGCTAGAAATCTAGATTTAGCATATTTTATTTTCTAGCTACTCCTCATTATTAGTGCTCTTGTGGTTTTCATTCTCCCTAAGCATACGATTTTACTCTTTCCTGTTGTGAATGGGTCACATTGGTAGTATCGTTTCGCTGTAATCATACCATGAGCTCCATATTCAGATTTTGTATACATAATGAAATAAATAGTTCTAATTTTCTTCTTACTTTTATCTTCAACATTGTCTTTATCATATTTATAATCAGCAGTACTTCTTTATTACATCAATCATCTCCTTCTTCATGAACACGGCTTTCGCCATTGCTTTTCGTGCTTTCACCCCCTTTTCTACACTTTTTAATATAATTTCCAATACTTCAGAAATATGTGGGGGGATCTGTTTATATTGATACATGTACAAATAAATAAATAAAGAGAGAGAATCATGGCTCCGAAAACTGAGCTACTTCAGACGAGGGAAAATAAATACAATCTGAATATTAAATTCAGAGTTAAACAAAACAAGAGGAAACAAAATACGGATTGATTTGCAGGTGTAAAATAAAGAGTTGACGCAATCTGCTGTAAAACAAACAATTCAGTATTTTATGACTATTATGGCAAAACTCAGTTTCAAAGGAGTGTTATAATAATCAAATAAGTACAAAGAAGAGGTTCGATAAAATATATCCTAGATTTGTTTCTAAAATGAGTGTTAAATCTTCGATTCCTCCTTTCTATTTACAGACCTTAGCTTACTAGCATGCCGTTTATTTTGTATCTGAGAAACACTTCCGATATCCATACTAGGTTAAGCAATTAATAAGGTAAACGTAGCTATGCGCAAATTGTCGTAAATTAATTCGAAAGGCGAGTAGAACGGAGGAGATTTTGTAACGACGAACACCTATTAAATAAGTATTAAAAAAAATGTTTGAATATACAATTCAATATTGCAAACTAATAAATGTTACATGTATTATGCAATGAGGACTACATGAAATCAAAAATATTTGAAGTTCATATTTTCAATACAAGTAGAAACCATTTTAAAAAGATACTGCAATAACCATATACTGCAAATCGAAATAATATACAGGGTGTTCCGTAATTCCTATGACAGCGTTTGGTAGTTGAAAGTAGACATCAAAACAAACAAAAAACTATCTGGACACAAATCGCAAAGCGGCGTCCTTTACGATAAGATAAGATAAGATAAAATTAATTGTATGGGCGGTAACAGCACTATGGCTTACGCCCGTCCCGACGTCCTTTACGAGTTATGGGCGTGGGAAATTTGGCGGCACGGAACTTTGAGACGCTATAGCACAAAGACGAATGGCCGTGACACAGGCGGCGTGGAATTTCATAAAGGAAGTCAAATACGTTGTATCCATAAATATCAAAATCAAAACTCCAGAACAATTGCGCAAGGGATTCCCCAAAGGAAGTGAGAGATTCCCGCTTATGTTTGCAAATAAAGATCGGTGAAAATGAGCTGGAAAGGAAAGAGTATGTAATATTAAAGTAGAATTCGTCTGTGCCACTTCGATAGTGCAAACAGAATCAAAGATATGGAGATATGGAGCGTTGCACTCTCCATTTGTATTACCACACACACGTACGGAGTCATTTTGGTAACACGTTGTTAATGAACCCACAAAATAGTATGTTCTACTGTCTGTATGACTTTGTCGTCTAACCTGTCGTCTACAACTAGTAGATTGTCCTATTACCTTCTGCACCCTACAGTGGAAATGACATACGTTGTTTCAATGTTTGTACTACCACAAAACTGCAGTGATAGGTGAAGGGAAGTAAGGAAGTCTGAAGGACTTTTCACCGTGTGTTCGTGAGTCCTAGAAACGTATGCTGAAGCTATGAACTAACAAAATAGTATGCAGATCAGGACGCATTCGAATAGAAAGGACAACAGAATTGGGAAACGAACAGTACCACGCAATCTTGTCCTCGTTGCACAAGCAACCACCACTGCGAGAACCTGCGGCGGACATTGTTTCCGTGCGACAAAGGCACAAAACAAGTATGTTTTCAATGCAAGACACTCTGAACACTCACAAGGGAAACACTGGTCACTAGGTTAGTACGTACTACTTACCAAGTTCGAACCGAAGAGTACTCATTGTGACGATCCAACTGACGCATGTGGGGAATCCATTGCATGAAGCGACATGTACTACAAGAGCTGCTGGAAGGAACGCCCACGATCAGCGATGCATGCCTCGCACCGACGACGTATGTTAGCATAGACGCGATCGAAAACGGCTGGCATGTCTCGGATTTCCTCAGCCGCAGCAATGCGTGCCAGGAGATCTTCCTCCGACTCTACCGGGGTCTCATACACCTACGTCTTCATGTGACCCCACAGAAAGAAATCCAGTGGCGTCAGGTCAGGCGAGCGTGGTGGCCATGCTCTTGGACCACCACGGCCAATCCATTGTTGTCCAAAGGAAGTGATTAAATGATCTAGGACAGCCCGTGTGAAGTGGGGAGGCGCACCGTCGTGTTGAAACCACATGTGCTGTCGGATTCCAAGAGGAATGTCTTGCAGTAACTCCGGCAGTATCTCCTGTAAGAAGATTAAGTAGTTGGCACCGGTGAGACGTGCTGGGAGAAGATATGCTCCAATTAATCGTCCGTTTATGATGCCTGACCATACGTTCACACTGAATCGTTCCTGAAATGCGCGCTCTCGAACACCATGAGGATTTTCGACTGCCCACATGTGGCTATTATGACAGTTAAACACACCATCCCTAGAGAAGGTCTCCTCGTCAGTGAAGAGTATCAGTTGAAGAAATGCAGGATCCTCTGCACAGTGCTGAAGTATCCACTGACAGAAGTCTACACGTGGCGCAAAATCGGCTGGACCAAGACTTGGAACTCGCGCAATATGGTATGGATGCAAGTGTTCTTGGTGGAGAACCCTCCAAACAGTGGTACTGCTTCCCCTCAAGTCACGTGCCATGCGTCGGGTGCTCGTCGAAGGATCCCGTTCCACTCGTCGAAGCACATCCTGTTCAAACTGCGGGGTTCGTACGCGTCTCGGAGCACCACAATTGAATCTGTTGACGGTGAAGTTACCTCTCTCTCTAAGCCGACGTTCTAGTCTGGCAAAGATAGTACGTGACGGTACTCGACGATCTAGAAAGCTCTCGGCGTAAAGAAAACGCGCACGCCTTCCATGACGATGAGCTTCGCCATAAATTAATAGCATTTCTGCATACTCATCAAACGTGAACTCGGCCATTGCATTAAACTGCACGACCAGATCACGAGAGACTGTTCTCTGGTCTCGATCACAAAGCAAACTGTTGTACGGTGGGGAAGATTGTACTGATAGGTGTACGTCAAGTTATGTGCAGGGGCTCGCAGCGTGAACGTCACACACGCCAGTTGGAAAGCCATATGAAAATGCTTGTTTTTGTTGAACCAATTTGCTGCGCTTGTTGATAGATACACATTCTGGTAAAATGGGATACGAAGTCAGAACCAGGATTGGACATGCGATGCACTCGGAAGGTAAAACCGGTACGAACTGTTTATTATACACGTTATTCCTGCAAATTTACTTTTATTTCTGCAATGCACAAAAGTGTAGTATTGTGTCCTTCTTTTCTCGATTATGTTACGTCGAACACACACACATTCCTCTATGAACAACAAAAATGGCAAATTGTGGTTTTGTCTTAGCTGGTGCTGATTACTGCGTGTCTTGTGACAACCTTGAATGCTAACTCTCGTATGGTTCAGTCTTCATTGTGCCATCATGTCGTTTCCGGTCGACAAGCATTCATAAATAGAAATAGTCCAATACTTCATGAATTCATATTAATGTCTTCCACGATCTGCACATGTGACACAATGCGAGGGTGCGTGAATTGTTATTATCGTCCTAAACGAACTAAAGAGCTTCTAAGGACGGGACCTACAGCTTTACGTGGGTTCCGACCCACATGTGCCCCCACCGGGAATGTAACCCGGGACTCCTTTGTTAGACGGAAGCGAGCGTTACCACTCACCCACAGGGGACACGTGCAACAATGAGTGGCATATCTCAAGCTTCGACATTCGTTTCAAAATTGTACAAAACCGCCTTCTGTCTTGGCCCTCTTCACTCGTTCTTTGAACTCGGGATTTAACAATTACGTTCGCTCATACCCTAGGCACACTCTCGGAACCAGAAACACACTTCGAAACTACATACTACTGTATTTCTTATTTATGGCCATTACGTATCTGAAGCCATTACGTGGAACAGACGAATTCTACTTTAATATTACATACTCTTTCCTTTCCAGCTCATTTTCACCGATCTTTATTTGCAAACATAAGCGGGAATCTCTCACTTCCTTTGGGGAATCCCTTGCCCAATTGTTCTGGAGTTTTGATTTTGATATTTATGGATACAACGCATATGACTTCCTTTATGAAATTCCACGCCGCCTGTGTCACGGCCATTCGTCTTTGTGCTATAGCTACTCAAAGTTCCGTGCCGCCATTCCCACGCCCATAACTCGTAAAGGACGCCGCTTTGCGATTTGTGTCCAGATAGTTTTTTGTTTGTCTTGATGTCTACTTTCAACTACCAAACGCTGTCATAGGAATTACGGAACACCCTGTATATATGGTACCCTTAGCAAATGTAGTGAAACCATTTTAAAAAGAAAAGTGGCTCCATCTTTGTTATGCAGATGGTAATTCTCATCCTTTCATTACGAACAAACTCGTCTTGGTAGTGACTGCATTAACAAATGCATACGCAGAAAAATGATACTCCTTGTTACTGCTGTATACATGTCAGAAAAGGGTCATATGGAGCATGCTTGTGACAGACTTATCGGCAAATAAAGAAGTAGAGACAATTATCTGTTATGAATTAGCTTATTTATTTGTCAGAAAATCAATTTTACGGGAAGATTGTGCTAATGTATACGAATGATGTGATCTTAGGGCAAGTGGTGGCACGAAGAAACATTACTGATGAATCTCGATCCAGTCATTTTACAATCTGTAGTGAGGACAAAGCACGAAGCATTAGTTCACTTAGAGCTCAGCGCTCATTCATCTTCGAAACAAAAATTAATATCAAACTAGTAATTTGACATTACTTCAAAAGTCTTGGCTCTGATGTTTATGAATACAATTTTGAAAAATAGTACCGTGTTGGGATGATTGCCGTAATGTTTAAAGCCATCATGTAGGTAATTAGATCAAGTATATGGCTATGGAATGTAAAAGATTTGTCTGTCAATAGTTATTTGTTACTTTATTAGATCCGCAACATTATTTATTGAACGACCATAGTAAGAAACACCATAGTTATTTTGCTCTTACGCGTAATTCGAAAGTTTTTCGATAATTTGCTCTTACGATACCGCTAAAAGTTTAATCACAGATAATTTAATAAAAATTTTCGTTGTAATTTTGGGCTCCGCTGATACCATTACAAGTGCAATATGATTTACATTATTGCAGTATCGAAGATCAGCCAAAATCGAAATATATCGAAATAATATCTTGCTTTACTTATCAAAACATACAGTGAGAAAAAAGTACTCCATACAATTGTGGTCAAATTAACTAGCATTAAAGTGTCCTTTTTTTTGTTGTTGTTAAAATTACACTGAGTGTAGTTTGAAATATACATATGTAGTGATTTACTCAAGTTTCCACACAGAGAGACGTGTGTGTGTGTGAAGCTTGTAACGTGTTACAGTAGCTCATGATTTAGGCAGACGTGAAGTCCGGGGATGCTAGTAAAACACATATAAACCTTTCCAGCATGTTAACATTTGTTCTCAGTCCTATTATTTCACATGTTTTACATGCGTACTTTGTATGCGAGAGGAGGGAAGAACCCACCTACATCGAATGATTCTTTTTTAAAAACAAAAGAAAGGGTTACAAAAAACGTAATAATAGAAAGTAGTAGAAAAGCTTTCATCTTCTCTGAATGTGGTTCAGAATTTTCCTGGTTATTTAAACTTTAATTGCAGGTTTTATTACAACTGTTTAACATTTGAATGTGCCATATGCTTTGTTTCTATGATTCCCCCCACCATCATCTCTGCTAACGCACAGAATACTTACACAAAACCAATCTTCCTGTTTACTTAGCATAAAACTGGTGCTGGTAAAAATGTTTCTACCTTATATTACATACACTGTTCTGTGCTTTACATTTTCTTTCCTGGTACTGCAACGAATGATTGTTTTAGTAATGAATTTTTTCACCCGTATGAACACAAAAAGAATTAAAAAGCTGTGCTATACTTGTGCATAAAGCTTACGTTGCACCTATAGATAAGAGCTCGTTTCTTTAAGGACGCAATTTTCACCAATAACTTTACAGTTACTTAAATTAAAAACTACACAATTATAATCAATTTAAGAACTTTCACAAAGCTAATATCTCTTTCAGAATATTGACCCTGTTCTTTTTTTATATATATATTACTACGCTATGGTTAAACTATGCTACAATATGATCCATAAATTGAATATTTTCATAGGCATTAACAGTAGTAAACTCAATCACAGAAAGAAAAAAGAAAAGTAGACGATTAATTTCAGTGATAGTGTGCTGCATATCCACCAAGGATATGTGTTTAAAAAAATGTTCCTTACTGTGGCAAAGTGGGTGAAATTCAATACAATTTTCTTGGTTATAAACGATCAATCTATAAATGATTATAAGTATATGGCTAGTTCAGTTAACCCATGATTTTGATCAAAATATAGGCAGTTTTCAAGAACCAAGATCAAATTTCTCTACCACCAAATTATTTTTGAGCCATCATTACTATGACCTTTTTTTCTCACTTTGATTATAACTTTTTTCTCTGAACGTTCTAATCCTTTCTTTCCTCTTTTAGAAAAATAAGAACTTAAAACAATTCTTGTCGCAGCAAGATAAGAAGTTATGTTCATTGCTTTTTAATCAAGAAGTTCCATATTCCATGAAGATTCCCTATGCTCTCTCCGGCATCTGTGAGTTAGGGCGCGGGTTAGACTTCCGTTGAAGGAACTAAGTTAGTGTTAATATGGCTGGAGAGCATTAGTGGAAACGCCAGCCTAAGAAGAGTACAGCAATGAATTTTCGTCGTATAGTTTGATGTAGACCGCGACGGTGGTCCGAGGTAGGGACTTGTTTGTTATCTTTTGTTGGCTATGCAGAGAAGTAATCATGATTGTTTTTGTCTTGAGGTAAAGGTATGATTTTGTTGCAGGCGCGCAATGCTTCTTAGATTTCTTTGAGCTAAATCTAAAATAATTCTTGAACTTGAAACTTTTGTTTCCTAACCTAAAGCTGTAAATGTAAAGATTTGCAGAATTAGCTCGTGATTGCATTCCAAAGACCGAGAACTGAGGAACAGTAATGGATCAGATATCAGGTAAAAAGTATTTTCTGTCCAATTACTTTCTGGAGTATATTTAAAGTGATATTGCCCACTCTAGAAACTCGATAATTTTCTGATGCCGAAAGCATCATGAGGGAGAACGATTTATTTTGTTGTAATATTTTTGACTAATTTTATTGCTTCGTGGTCTTGTCGTCAGTGAGGGAGAGATTTTCTTTCGTCTGAAATTCCACTCTGAATGTTTGGGAGGTCCATTCATATGTGGTCTATGAAATTTAACGTTGGCATGTGGGGAATGATTCGAAACAGTATTGTTTGAGACGTCCGAGGGATGTCTTCTGATGAAGTGACTATTGAAATAGTATTGAAACTGTAATTGTCATCGAAGTTCTATCTTTAAAGAGATGTTTCTCCTCTATGCCTTAGAAGAAAAATTCCTTGCCAAGTTGAAAAGTAATTTTCTTCTATGCTGAAATTTTAAATTGAATTTGAATTTGAGAAGTACGAAGTAAGGATACAGAAAATTTTGCCAAGATTTAAATAGTTCGATGTTCATGTTAGTTCTTTTTTAACTTATAGCTTGTTATTTTTTTGATAGAGACTTTAAATTGATATTTCAAAGTAAATTGTCTTTGCTTGGTCAACGGGTTATACCACCCATAAGAGCAATTTTGATCGACAGTTCATTGGCCCTCCCTGAACACAATTGGAAATCCGGCTTCACATCCGAGCAATTAGAGCAATCGAGATTGAGAGAGAAGTGTGCTTGTATGTGATTTGAAGAGTGTTCCCAGAGACAAGTAGGAGGCATAATATCTTGTGAGTGTGGTATTGAATGAAATATTGAATATATTCATTTTTTTTTATTAAATTGTCCTGTGACCATCTATGCTTAGTTTGGCCGGACAATGGGTAGCCCACGAAGCCTCACTGGTTCAAGGTATCAAAATTAAAGTAGTTAGGCATTACCCACAGGATCTGATCAATTGACCGGGAGCAAGGTGAAAGTAGATAAAATATTAGTGTGTGAATGGTCTCTTGGGAAAAGGTTTTGATGAATGTCTGATAGTGCGAGAGTGGCTTTGACAAATTAGAGTCTGCTTTAGAAATCCAAAGTTTGGTTATATCTCACGTTGAATTAGAGCATTTTGGCGAGAATTTTTGCCTCAATAGAGAACTCTTCCTGACGTCAGAGAGCCTGTGGTGCTCTGGCGTGTTTATTTTCCACTAATTTGAGGGACTTTGGAAGCTGAGGCAGGGAACGTGCCCCTTTGTTCGTATATTATTGAATCAAAGCTGATCAATCTTAATTAAGTATTCCTGAAGCTTTATTTTGATTTATTAAGGGGGAAGCTTGGAATTCGTCCCGTGATCGGTGTCTTCGTTGGGGAATAGTCGACAGTTCGGATGCGACTATATGTGGAGAAGGAAGGGAACTCATAAAATTGCTGAAATTTTAGGTGCATCTTAAAACCTTGACTTAACGACAAAAGAAAGCTGGAATCTTTGGAAAGAGTTGCTGTAAATAAATTTTGTTCTTTAAATCTCTGAATTACGAACTTTGATTGCTCTAGATGTATTACCTGTAAACTAATTCTTGTTTCGTTATATATATATATGCGAGAAAATATTTTCACTTATGAATTATCAAAACAAATATACTGCTATCGCCATACTGATGATTCTTTATATTCCATTTTACAGTTTTTACTTCAAAATGTGATCCATATATTTCTAAATTCCCTATAAACGCCCAATAGTAAAAGTTGCATTAAAGACAAATTTTGAAACCTCTGCATTATAGGTATCAATAATGTACTTTTGTATTTCGATAGGAATAAAATTTAGCTGCCATAGATTGACGAATATTCTATTGTCAATTTTTAACGTTATTTTAAATGTTTTTAAAAAATAGAACGCACTGTGACTACATTTTGTACAAGGTTTTCCAACGAAAAATACTAAATTCAATTTATTGTTGATTTCATTAACGAAGAATATATTTATTTTCTTTGTGAAATTTGAAATTAATTACTATATATACCAGTAGTATAATTTTCCTATCTTACATAAGCAGGTAATATGTAAAGTTCTTTTTACATTTATCGGTATAAGTAAATGAAAGTGCAGTTTGGATGAAAAAATGTAGAGTGTATCCTCATCAACCATTCTCTTGCATTGTTTTATGCCAACGCTGACCGAAAGCAACAATCTTAGCGCAGGTACCATTTACTTCATGTTAATGAATTCCCTACCCCAGGGCAATGCAATATAGATTACAGAAGTAAGGCGCAATCTTGGGGATGTGGACAATAATGTAGCCCGCATGGCTTTGTGGAGGTCCGAACTGAAGCAGAGGTCTCCTGTTGATTAATACCAGATAATGTTGCCACAGAACTGCGTGTAGCAGCTGTAGTTGATATGTATAGGTCTGGCTACTACGGCACAAACATTAGCCACTGTGTTACTGAAAATCCACTGAATGCATGCAGATCATCGCTTTCTGCTTAAATCGTTCTGTTTAAACTATTGCTTATGCTGCCGGACTTGATTGAAGCAGTTGGACGCTGGTGATATTTATTATACCCCGAGCATAAGGTACATAATAATTGATGATGACCCAGAGTGACTCGCTTTCGAGCATGTTCCAATGAAAGGTCATGGTAGGTACCATTTGAGGGTGCCTAGAGGTGTAACCATAGTCCTGAAGTTCCATCCACTGATGGCAACATCCGGACAGTTGTCGTGTTTAAGAAATAGTTTTATTTAACACCATCACATCACATCATCTTTTGCTTCACTAAGAACAATCTGTCAGTGACAACTAGTTACATGCCTGTTCAGGTATTGAAAGATATCTATGTTGCGGACAATGACCCTATTTGCTCGTGTTGAATCCGTCACAGAACCCATTACGTTTCAAACTTAAAAACGACACGAACTTACCACTCAATATATAAATATTAAAATTGAATATTGATCACAACATTGCAGTTCCATTGTGACTCCACTTTTCTTGCCGCGTTATGCAATCAGTCGGTTTCAACATTTAACTTGATGTGTCCGCGAACAGGAAAAGGTTGCGGAGTCCTTCTTTAGATGAATACCCATTAATTAAGTAAATTTATTTCAAATTCTCTTTTATCCAACCTTATTATATTAATTTTGTTTAAAAAATATTTTTCAGTTCACATAACATGCAATGAACCGAATGATGTTGCTCAATCTCGACGCCTCTTTCTTACTTTTTTTAAACCTTGTTTTCTTTTCCTCCTCAATGTAATCCCTCGCTTCTATTCTTTTTCTCCTGCTTCTGCTTTTCTCCTATCTGTCTCGTCCTCTGTCAAACTTCAAAGCCATCAAATATTGAGTCTTGTGTACACAGCAAAACGACCCTCACTGAATACCATGTAGTCGTTTCTATCTCTACTTTTATTTTCTTTAGTGATTTCCACCCCTTTTTCTTTTCTTCAGTAGTCCCCGCATTCATATATTCATGGAACCACATGCATATTGTACATTCCTATCAGGAAACGCAATCTTCTTTCAACTCAATACAATTTTAGCTGTCGTTTTCAATTTGATCAGTTGCTATACTATTCTGCGCATTTTCTCGCATTCTCTGTCTCCAATACTATTTTTCGTTGTTTTTTTTTTCAGAAGTTAGGTAAACCATCAATATCCGTTTGCAAAACCATTTTTATTCTGTTACCACTAACAATGATAAACATCCCATATGTTTTCACTGTCGACTTCTATGAGCGAATATACTGTATGAGGAAAATTGTATATGAAATATTCAAAATAGATAATGTTCTTCTTTGCTACTAACGGGACTGGAATGTATTACATTAAAAGGAAAGAATAAATTATCGGGGGCAGAAATAAGGACGAACATCAATTAGTGTTCGCGATTATATGAGTTGTAAAAAGTGGTAAAACTCATGGAAAATTACTCAAAGAAATAAACATATACCCTAACGTCTAAAACAGGTACTTAAGTAACTGTGGATATTACTATTCCCTCGAGCTGAATCTGTTATTTGTATACAAGTAACGAATTTAAACCGCATTAAAGGCCTTTTTGATCTTTCTAGCACTTCAGTAAATGCAGCAATATTAGTTCACCTTAATGCTATTTTATACCTTCTAAGATATTAGCATATTAAAGCATAAATACTGTGTTTAAAAAAAAAAGTACGTAACAGGCTTTTACCATTCATGGTCTTACAGAATCAATTTACGAGGGTCGTCCAGAAAGTAACGAACGTTTGCGCACCACGCTTAGCGCAGATTCCCCACCACCGCGATTGCTTGTGTGTCAGTCATCTCCCCTCCCCACCTCAGTGTGAGCTGAGTTTCGTTGCTGAGCGGTCACGTCTGTTGTTCCTGTCAGTGTCTCAAAATGGCGGCGCCTATTGAAAATCCCGCCAAGTGTGAAATCCGTGGTGTCTTAACATCCTTCTTGTCTTGAAAAATCCTTCTTCAAACGAAGGAAAAACCAAGTGCACGGCGGGGATTGGAGTGGCAGGCCATCTCTCGTTACAGATGACTTGAAAGAAAGAGTTGAAAAGAAATAAGGAAAACAGGCGTTTCACTTGGAACACCTTACATTAATCTTTCACAGAAATTTCAAGATCTTTCTTACATGAAATTATCAGAGATCACCTTGAGTCTGGTGCAAATTTTTGTATGGGAAAGAGTTTGCAATTGATGGGGACTTTAAAGAAGCAGTCACGTCCTGGCTTAAGTCATTGGGGACATTAAAGTACAACAGCGGTATTGAAAAAAAGTTTTCCTCGTTACAATAAGTGCCTCGACTGCTATGCCGACTACATTGAAAAATAGAGTAAGATCCGGTAGCATTGTAAATGAAGTACTCTAATTATTATTTAGTTGTTTATTAGTTATGCCCAATCGTTATTTAGTTTCTGGACGACCTTCGTAGGAAAAGTTATGACGTTTGCACAAAACCGAATTGACAGGACTTAATCACTTTACTTAATCGTATCATTATTAATATTGATTTTGTTTGATTAAACAAAATATATATAGACAACGACCTAACAGGAAAAAAAAAGCAGCAAGACGTCCAGAAGTGGTAAAAAGATGCCTCGAAAGCGATTACAGTTGATGGAAGAAACATCAAATGCATTAGGTTTGTAGATGATATGATTCTTCTAGCATAGAGTCAGACATCATTTAACGAAATGTTAAAATAGCAGCAAAGAAGTCACGAGACACATAAAATGAAACTAAATATAAGGAAAACTAAATGAATAGTGCTTGGAAGAAGCGAAACTGAAAGGAACATAAACATTTGTAGAGAAATAGCAGAACAGATATACAGCTTAATGAATTAAAGAAGTATGATGAGTGAGAATACGAAATGTGAAAAAGAAATAGAGATGAGAATGGCAATGGGAAAATAACGATTCAGTAAGAAAATGAATTATCTCTGTGGACCAACAAAAAGTGTTGAGGAACCAATTATAAATGTTTAAAATGTATTGCTGAGATAATATTGGTAATGGTTTATTCAACATCATGCTATGAACAGCAGTATACGAGGTACTCAAAAGAAACCGGAATTTTGTAATAAATGTGTGTGTTTTCGTGTTACAACTTGAATCGCTTTCAAAGAACTGTCTATTTGATGAAAAGGATCGGTCTATACGAGTTTTCCATTTTCGAAGCAGTCGTGAAAGTCTTGCCAAATGATACCTTTTAATGGCTCCCTCGAATTTTTCTTCACTTCTTCCACATGTGCAAAAAGTCTCTCTTTTTTTTTTAAAAGATTTGTTTTTATTCGGGGGAATAAACAAAGTCACGCGGAGCAAGTTCGAGTGAATATGACGTGCGAAAAAGCTGGATCAAGTTCTTTACCGTTAAAAATTGTTTCACATTCAAGGTTTTGTATGCTGGTGAAGCACGAGTTTTGCTGCAACTCTTTTCGTTTACAATTTCTTGCTCAAAGTCCGCCGGCAAGAACTCCAGGGCGCACCAAACAAATCAACAAGTTTATCAGTGATTCTGCGACGGTCTTACATAATCAGTCCACGAATTCTTTCGATGTTTGCGTCCATTCGGGAGGTTGAGGGTCGACCTAAGCGAGGCTTGTCTTCAAGTGACATCGAAGCGGATAAACAAATTGTAAAGTTTTGTTTTTACCAGAGCAGCTTCCTTATAAGCCGTTTCAAGCATTACAGCTGTTTCCTCGAACAGAAAAGAATTTCATAGCCTTGTGCGCTGTTTCCGCTTTTCAGCCATCACAAAAATTGCCGAACAAGCGAGAGGCGCTTAACAAAAATATTTATTACGTGACACCACTACTTCACTCAATAACGCTCGTCGGTAGACTGATGCACAAGCATCTCTGCGGCGGAAGCACGTGCTACATTGGATCCGGCAAACCAGAGAACGATTCCGTTTCTTTTGGGTCCCCCTTGTACAGCCTAACATAGCACTGAGTAAAGAAGTGAAAAATACATCAGAAGTAAATACAGTCAATAATATATGATTGGTAACCAAATTCTATAAGTGCTACATCGATATCATACAGCTCCTTTTCTGGATTTACAGTTTCTAATCATAATTTTAATAATCCTTCTAAGATTATAGTCATGTTTGTCTGTAGTTTTAAAGCATGTTTCTTCCCCTCGTATTATACAAAGGCACAGTCATATTAAGTTTCTCCAAAATGTATGGTGATTGTATTTTATTATTCAAAACCTTTGTCGATGTCATTCTTTCTTTGTTGCAACTTTCCAAGGTTAAAAGAATTCGCACCAATAATTGTAATCATGTTCAAAATATGGTAGGTTAAGTTTGAAACATAGCATTAAAAGAAAACATTTTTGGGTGGCTTCTAAGTTGCTGGAACAACTTTTGGATAATTCATTCCAGACTGTAGACTAGTATAGGTCTAACTAAGACTTTATATAGCGTGATGAAAGCGCTAAGTTTGGAGAGTTGTTTCTATTTATAAAATATAAAACCTATAAGTTTTTGGGCTCGGAAACACTTTTGCTATGTGTTTGTTAAAATTACATTTTTCTTCAAACATAACACCAAGATCCCATATTTCACTGACTTTATATTTACATTATCTATTATATATACTTGCATAATATTGAGTTTTATTTGTGTAGCAGATAAATTGTTTTCTCTGTGTTATTTTTTTCTTACACGATGAATAAACAATATTGAAATCATTTTGCAATAATGAGTTATCATTCATGTTATTTACCTCCTTGAACATTTTCATATCATCAGCTTATAATAACAACCTTGAATTTTGCACTATTAAGCATAAACCATCTATAAATATATTAAATAACAATGTTTCCAAGGGCAATCCTCCTGGTATTTCATTAGTTATAATTGAGTAATAACCTTCAATGTTCTATTTGTCAGGTAACTGTTGAACCACTTAATAAATCTTGCATATAAAAGTACTTTGTCTAGCTCATTAATATATATATATATATCTCGTGATCTACACTGTCAAAGGCTTTGGCTAGATCGACATAAATTTCACCACACTGTGCTATATTTTTTAATATTACTGTTAATAATAATACTGAGCCCCGTGGCTCAGCTGCTAGAGCGTTGGCGTTGCATTCGGCAGGTCCTGGGTTCGATACGTGCGCCCTACCATCCTGACGCATTTCCACGGGTTCCCCCTGTCACACCACGTAAGTAACAGGATAGGGTTGACTCCTTCCCGTATCCTTTCACCAGCCCTATCCTGGTCTTACTCGTAGATGCCTAAAGACGTAGAAATCAATTCAATTTAATAATAGCAATAATAAAAATTGCTGTTTGAAACTTACTATCCATTTACAAAACATATCACCTACTAATTTTTATCATGGTTACTAGAAAGTTCAGTATGAGGTTAAGTTGCCTAAAGGTCATAAATGAATTCAAGTGAAATTGTTAGAATTTTTTTTCTTTTCTGTAGTAAGATGTATCCCCGATAAATAATAGAAGAAATTTGTCTAAATCCAGCAGAAGCACTGCACGTTTCACTCATGGGAAATCTCCTATGAGTATGATGCTAACTGAACTCACGAAAGTACACAAACAAGAATGATTCACTTACGCTATTGGATTTAATTGTTGGCGCAACTAAAATAAGCTCAAATCACATTTATTTTCTCTCAAGCGAAATTTTGAGTGTTGGATAACATCAACTAAAATTTTTCATGATAATATTTCGGTATCTAATATAAAGATGATTTCAATATATCTTTGATGACAGCAAAATATCCTGGACTCCACTTCAACAGCTATAATACGTGTTTCTCAACGGAAAAACAGGGGATTCCTCAAAATTGAAATATGTCTTCCGCGTCTCCTACGGTTGAATTACCCAAAGCATATTGTTTCTCTGAACGCATATATCACAATAGATATGCATATTGTCTTTCAAGGTTTATATTTTCTCCCATGTAAGGTGAATAGTAAAGAATAGGGTATCAATGTATTATTTGACAGGATCATGATTCTTCATGCTTTTAGGCTTGACAACGATAAGCCATTTTCATAAAATTTGGACTGAGATATTTACCGTGAATATACATAAACGTAACACAACGATACAATAGTATTGTTATTTAGTTTATTTGCTTTCTGTTCAGAAATATGCACTGCAACTACTCTAGATCAAGAGGAGGAAACATCATAATGTAAAATAACAAATAGACTTTTAAGAATATTCACCAACCGATATTGTCACCGTTTTAGTTTTCGGATAGATACAAAGAGAGAATCTTTCGTAGCTAATAGATAATTCGGTATTTGTAAAATTAAATTTACACTATTCTCGTTAACTGAAAAGCAATATCAAGAAGTTTATGAGACGTGACGATACACAGAAAGTATGTTTGCCATTGATTTTAGGCAAATGGAAATCATTAGTAAAGTACCAAAGAGACTATACGCTGTGAAATTTACTTGCTTTTATTTTAATTGGTATTCAACGATCGACAGAAGCTGAAACACTTCATAAACGCTAGTGAAGCCTCCTAAGTCACGTATAAGAAGTTACCTTCCAACCCACAGTCAAATAAGATGAAATTTACACCAATCATTTAGGTGTTGTTTGGGAAAATGTGGCACCTATTGGTCTCGTTTGGGAGAAAACATTATTCCGGTTGCGTTGTCAGAAAACATTGGGATCTAACTTCACGCATCTATCCACCTACGAAATTCCGCATCGAAATCAATGCCAATCTTTTGGAAGGAAGATATCATTCCCTTCAAAATGAACCTACTGCAATTCACGATCTTCCCTAACGATTTGTGTAAACTTCATCTGATTTGGTTGCGGAGGGAGGTCACTTCACATACCTTCCCACATCTCCTTAAGACCGAGTGATTTTCCTATTATTATCACATCCCTTTAACATTGGCTGCTCCTGTTTCTCGTTTTTGTGTACAATAAGTAGGTAATCACTAATCAGTTTTATCGTATTGTCATCAATATTCGTTGAGAATTTAACGAATCATTATCTAATGAATTCAATGAATCTTAATCGACCCAACGTTAGTTAACGATTCATTATATTTTTAACGAAGGTTTGGGAAACCCACCTTGATCTAAAGTTGGAGCGGATATACTTGCGGTGACACAAAAGAGCATTTATTTCTCTTATCTTGAATCCGGCAAAACCTATCCTGCTTTTTATGTGAATGTGGTGTGGTAACAAAATGAAAAATACAAAAGTATTCTTCTCTTTCTATTAAACTTTCTTACTGCCTACCTCACTCAGCAATCCATGTTTACCGGAGTGTAAATAAGCCAGCTTTTGAAGGCAAAATATGTTTTGGATTTCTTGTTTCTTTATACTCTTACAGTATACAAAGAGGAGAGAAAGGAAAAAAAAGAATTGATCGGGGAATATCTGGGAGATGAGTTAACATCTTGCTCATGATTACAATACGTCTGCAGGTGGTCTTGTATACAAAACGAGTGATGCGGTGCGGCACGGTGGGGAAGACGAAAAAAAAAAGAAGAAAAGAACAGAAAATTTTAACATGTACTGCAGTGCTGCCGCCTGGAATAGCTAACACGAAACACGCCGATAAAGATTAAAGGAGATGTGCTACTTCTTCACGTGCGTGAAAACTTGTTTTTTCTCGCCGGCCGGAAGGAAATTATGAATGCTGATAAGAATTAAAGAAAACAGTAGAGGTTAACAGGAAAGGAAGTTGAACCTGAGGAAAGGACACACGGTGAGCAAAATTAATTCTGGATGCTCCTTCTTGCCAAACGATTCATTGAAATGGGCTTCTGGAGTTGACTTCGTATACAAAAGTTTCGGGTTCGGCCAACATACATTGTTTTCATTCTGAAAGCTCTTTCTAGCCAAACTTTTACATTTAAGGCTGATTCTACGTTTTAAAACCGTCATAGTTAGCCAAAATTACATTGACCAATGAGTATAAGACTTATGAACAACTTCCTATGACACTAAAATTGAAATTAGATATAAGAAAATTAAAGAAAGAAAAATTTAAATAAAATTTGAGTTTACGTGTGAACATACACATCTTTCAAACAAACTGAAACTTCTAGTCATTTACAGGATTATCGTTTCTCTCCTTCGCAGCTTGCTGCACATACGGAAATAAGAATATATACTAAGAAATAGTTATGTACGAGGTCTACATACCTACTACTAAATATTCTAACCAACATGTTTAAAGCATACTAATGAAAAAGGAAACAACTGGAATTACGTCATTGTCAATAAAGATAATAATGCCAATAACACGAAATATTTTTGTGTGTTTATGTTGAGAAAAGGAATAAAAATCAATAATTTTAAATACATAATTTAGTTTGTAAATCCTCAACAAACCCTAGGTTGAGAACTAGTGCTTTATACCAAATACGCTTACATTGTTAGGCAAACATAGGTTGGGAGAGCGAGAGAGACATTCTCATCTCTAACCCTTTGATCCTGTTTACAGTAATTATGTGGTTAATTAGTAGGCTTAATTAATAATATAATTCCTTGAAGAGAAAATCCGATTATTTTCCGAAAAGTTTGAAAATAAAATATAGGCCATTCAGTTGACATACTATTATTAGGAAAGCACTTGTATTACACACTACAAACTATTTTACTTTTCTCCGTTCTTTTCCAGTGCTGTGCAATGAAATATTTCTTTGGGTATAAAGTATCAGTACAAAAAACCGTTTGGGGTAAAAGGAAGAGTGACGCAAGAATTCTACTCACAAAAGAAGTGATATATATTTTGCGAGTGACTTTCTTTGTGTCACTATGGCGAAAGTATTGCCTTTGTAATAAAATTAAGAGACAGTATCCTTTCGCCATAGTGACACAAAGAAAGTCACTCGCAAAATAGATATCACTTCTTTTGTAAGTAGAATTCTTGCGTCACTCTTTCTTTTACCCCAAACGGGGTTTTGTACCGATATCTCTTATTTTGTAAGGCTGCCTATAAAAAAAAAGACTGTAACACGAGCCATCTATGCTGATGCTCCTCTCTCCTGCACACGCGCTATAACGTGTAGGAGACACGTGCACTGTAAATACAACGGAGAAACCACATCTGCGAAGTTGCTTCGGTGGCCTGGTGATTAAGGCGTCGAGTTGGTAAACAAAAAAGCCCTGGTTCGAGTCCCGGCGAGGTTAACACTAGATTTTCCTTTCAGAATATATTTTCATGTGTTTATATATGTTTATATTCATTATTAATAATTACTTTCCTGCATTTTACATACATTATCTTAAGTTAGTGACCATGGCGAAGTAGAGGTTAGGTAAGGTTAGGTTCGGTCATGTAAAGTTTCAAAATTTATTTTTATGATTAATATTTTTTTCTTGCATTATTCGTACATTTTCTTAAATCACTGACCATGGGAACGTGGAGGTTAGGTAAAGTTAGATACGGTCATATATCTTTACATTTTTCTCCTTTACGTCATGCCCAGATGAGTGGAGCAGCGGCGGAGAGTGTTCTCCGTACGGGCTCGTATTTACAAAGTGGCACGTGGCACTATGGCGGAAGGATACAAGATCGATTTTGCTCCATATCTCGAAAACTATAACTAATATGAAAAATCTAAGCTTGTAATCACTCCCATGGGGGTCCGCAATGGACCCCTAAAACCTCCGGTACCACCCATTTGGGGCTAAAACAAAAAGACACACAGAATGACGGACATGCCTTCCTATCATTTGTGAAAATTTTGTGATTCGGTTAAAAAAAAGTCGTAACTTTTGAACCGCTCCAGCGATTTTAACGTATGGTACACCGTTTGAAACGTATTGAAGCGTAGAATAAGATCCAGTAAGTTTCGGCCGCCTATATGGTCTGGGGCAGTGCTATCCTAAACAATGTGAAATTTTTATATTTTTTTCAAAGTGCCCTAGGGGGTCCCAAGGAGATCCTACCGACCCATTTTTTTTCCTGTGTCTTAGTATTGGAAAGAGCTTTCAAATGTAAGTTCAAGCATCAAAATCGGACTTATACTTCGGTAGATCCGAAACTAACTGTATACTATCTGAGTGCAGCTAACATTGTCCTTTGCCAGCGTCACTCGAAGAACTGCCGTTCTTCATGATCAATTGCTAGTGAATAATTAATACACCCTTTGACCCTACAAGATTGTGGGCTACAGAATTGAACATTCTCTAGTGAGGAATTAGCTGATCAATTAGATTCTAAAATTATAAGATTAGTAAGGTTAGTAATTTGTCCTTATGCGACTATTTTAAGTCGGATACAAATTGAAATAAACAATCTCCGAAAGCAAATAAGACGTCTCTTATCTTCTGATGCAATAAGAATTTGTCTGTTGATACATCAAAAATACCTTGAGAAGAGATATCTTTATTGTATCCTTCAAGTATAGTGTGGAATGTGACTCGACAAAGAAGTTATGATTGAAGGAAAGACTTTCGTAATATTGGTCTTGGAAGATAAAAAAAACGCAAGTAAGAAAAAGGTTATATATAATAAAGTAGTATCAGAATGAGTAGGAGAGAATAGAGTATTGCAGGATGCACATAACAGATATGTAATAGAAGTTGATTAGAATGTTGTTTATGAAGAACTTTGATATTACAAGATCAACTTGAAGGTATTCATGAAGGCAAGAGGGGGGAGCAATGAAAGCGATGCTGTTCGTTGACAGTATTGAAACAAAAGAATCGTTACATAACAGCGAAACTAAAACGAATGATTTGTTTTGGAGGAACTACCATTAAAGCCAAATTAGTATTGATAATGACTACAGCCAACGGTTAATGCCAACCTTCATTTCATATAACGTATGAAGATTAGCAGATATTTGAAACTCTCAAAGCTAAAAAGTTTTGACGCAATTAATCTGTTCTTTATTAGTAAAATATTCGTCCAGAAAGGTAGTAGCTGTTTAAAAATATTAAAAATAACCTGAACAAAAAATGTTACTTCACCTTTACATATCCCGGGCAACTTCTTCACCTAGGCCGCCTGAATCATGAACTTATCGTAAAGAGTGACAAGTGCTCTCAAATTACCTCGTTTCTTGAATTGATCATAACTATCTGGTGAGCTTATAAGGACGGGCTTTAAATTGTGTATAAATGGTAGTTTCTGTAAATATAGGCGCTGAACCAATCCATTCAATGAGCAACTATACAGGTCTCGTGATCCCGTTGAACACAAAGGGAGCGAGTTAACCTCTCGGGCACTCCGAAGCCCTTCTCCACATTAAAGATTCGATCACATCCGCACGGTTGACTTATCACCATAAAATTACTTGATTTGAAGAAGGCTTTTATATAGTCGTGTACCTTTTTGCTTCAAGAGATAGAGCTTCAGATGGATACATAGTGAACATTTGTTTAAAATTTAAACCCTCACAGAAACAAAGCGAAGCCTGCTAACAGTGATGCAACTCGTGTTTAGTGTGGCAAACAAGCGACTGAGACTTACAGACATTTCATTGTAAACTTAATCCACCTGTTTCAGTGCAATTCGAAAGCAAGTCGTAATCGTAGCCAACGGTCTCTTTCCCTCCAGCTTTCCAACCAAGATGGAATATAATATTCGTCCCCCCATCCTAACTAGATGGCCCGCCCACTTCACTCTTCGCTCTTTCATTATTCTTACATCGGGTGAGTCGTACAGTCCGTGGAGTTTTTCATTATACAGTCTCCTCCATTTCCCAGTCAGCTTGTCCAGTTTCGATTCATATATTTTATTAAAAGCTAATTTTTAAACACACGTAATTTATTTTCAACTGCTAGGGCCGTACTCCAACTTTCGCGACCGTAAAATATTACCGGCAGAATAACCGTTCTGTATATATTCAATTTCAACTTTATACTAATCGCGAAGTTGGGAGTCTCTGAACTGAATACAAAGATGTATTTCTTCCGCTGTGTCATTGTTAATCATTTTTAGTGATGTAGAATTAATATATGTTTTTGATGTGTTAAATACTTACGAATAGTTGCGAACCTATTCGTCCACTGAATGAAAATTGTGCATGACTTCTAACACGGATGATTGTAGATGTATTCAGCATGTATATTTCATGGTGTACTAACACAATACTTGATGTTGCATGTAGTATGTTCTCTCACCAACTATTAGCTTTGGTAATGTCTTTGATTGATAAATAAAGTATTATTTCTAACCTATTCCCAACCGGACCTACCTGCCTGTATCATTCTAAGATTTAGTTCGAAGGAACAATTACAGTTTAATAGTTATGTATCTCGTATTCTAACCGTAGCAGTTTTGTAGTGTATCTACATCGTGCCCTATTAAATCTACAACATCCACGTATACGAACAGTTGATTCAAACCATTCAATGATTGTCCCTTTTTGTTACCTTTAATTTTTAAAATCACATATTATAACGCAAAGCTACACAATAGTGGCGATAAGGGATAACTATGTTTCAATCCGTTGCGAATCTTGAAATTATCGGACATATTATCGGGCATACCTATCCGTACGCTGCTTACGGGGTCGCGGTCGTTGTGACACATCCTCATTAGTTGGACCAGTTTTTTAAAATTCGAAATCATACCAGGATACAGCTTAACTTTTCCCTTTTGATAGAATTATTATGCTTTCCTAGAATTAATGAAGAGGTGGTGAACAGTCTCATTCCATTTCCATTTCTTCTCCAAGATGTATGTTAAGGAAAACTCTTGTCCAACGTAGGACCATTTCTTCTAAATCCACATTGGTGATCTCCAATCATTTCATCTACGTATGATCTTAGTCGTGTTAGTAGTATATTGCTCATTGCTTTGTGACACGCTGGGAGTAACGAAATTCCGCAGTAATTATTACCGTCCGATTTATCGTCTTTTTTATAAACCGGAACTATTATTGAGGTTCCCCCCCCCCCTTTTTTAATATAGCACTTATCAATTTACGCAGTTCCTTGACTAGTACCGTTCCTCCCGATTTAATTTATTCGGTTGGAATAATATCTATTCCCTGTGATTTTAAAATTTTTAATTTCTTTATCGACATTTCGACCTCGATCTAGATAGGCTCGGGTATCCACGGTCTGCGGTATAGATGTCAACTTTTGTTGTTTGTTCTCCGTTGTGTACATTAAGAAGTTTGAGGAAATAACTTTCACACATCGATAATTTTAATCTTGACCAGGCTGAAGTTCTTAATCAAACCAAGGTTTGTTTTTCTCTTGTTTCTTTTCACCTACACGTTCCTTCACTGCTCCCTTCGCTGTATCACGAATTGCCTCCCAGATCTTTCTTATATTAATTTCTCTATTAATTTCATCTTTATTACTACTCGAGTCGAATAAGATTTCGAACCTATTTGAGATTTCGAGTTGGTAGTCTTATTTTACGCTCGGATTATTTATTAGCTTAACTTCGAATTTCAGTTGTTTTTATCCTTTGCATTCTCTGTTCTCGATGCGTAACTTTTCCCTTACTTTTGTAATCACTAACTGATGGTCGGTGTCACCTTCCGCTAATCTGTAAGCCCAAACACCAATTACGTTGGTGTGTCTTTGCCTATCTACTAATCCACGGTTGAGAGTTTTGCCATCCGGAGATACCCATGCGCTTTTGTGTATGTCTTTGCGTTCAAAGTACGTTACTAGTAGGTTTCTCGAAATCACGAAAGCTATAAGTCTTTCACCATTCTTCCTGTTGGTTTCGTGAAGGATTGATTTGCCTATAGTAGGTCTGTATTTTTCTTCCCTACCTGATTGAAATCACCGAACAAAATTTACGTAATATACTTCGGTAATCGGTCAAACAACCTTTCTAGCTCATCATAAAATGTACTTTGTCGTTATCATCAGCTTCATCGATTGAGGCATGGGCATTTAATAAAACCGTGTTGCACCATCGAGTGGGGATCGTAACGTAGGATAATCTAGTTTAATGACCAATGCTTTTCAAAATTGTGTAACTGAGTTCCCCTGTAGCAGAAAGTGTATCTGCTCTGTCTGATGAAATATTGACGCTTCTATCGGACTTCTTGTATCGGTAATATGGCCAGCTCGTACTTCTCTGTCTCGTGTACCTTCACCTGAAGAGCGTCCGTTTTGTATAATGTTCGTGCGTTCAACCTATGCTAAACATTTTCATTAATCCTGTTCTTGGAGCCCCTGAAGCATTTCCCGCCCGGAGATCCGAATGAGGGGCTAGGTTTCCTCCGAAATACTTTACCCCAGGGGAACCCATCTGTTACTACTGAACTTGTATTTTTTTGACATGATTTAGTGGTGTAGAACTGTCAGGTATACGACTTCACAGTAAAGGCAGACATTCAAGATGTCGTCATTTGTCCATCTCTGAACCTTATCGATGTCATCCATCTTCAGCGTCAGAGTGATAATGGTAAAGCTGGTTCCGTTCGCTACGATAATTTTGTTCGGGCTATCTTCCCCTCTAGTAAATGCAAGGCAGCAGTAATGGGTTTGGTCCTCAGCAGAATATTTCCTTTCGACACCTAGAGAGGCGCTGGTGGGAGACATCTAAGAATATTTTGCATATTATGTACATTATTTGAAGAACTGAAATTGAATTAAAACACAATTGTCTATATTGAAGTGGATGAGTTTCAGCCTATAGTACGTTGAAACACCTTAATGTATATAATGACCATATGCATTTAAAGTTCATAACATGTTATGCAAAGAAAAAAAAAGTTCCCAATTGCCATTTTTAGTCAAACAATGTAAAAATCAGCATGTTATTAATTTATTTCTTGCTGCTTTATACAGTAAAGTTCAATCCAGTTTGTTGTTTTTTGATAGTTGAATGAAGTAAAGCTGTTGTTATATCTTGTTTTACGATTAAACTTTGGCCGGCCGGGCAGCTGTGACGTCTACAGTGGTAGGCCAACGACTCGAAGGTCCCGGGTTCGAATCCCGGCAGGAGCATAGGTGGAGATTTTAATGGCTAAAGGGCGAATCGTGACGGTACGAAGTCCAAAGTTACTAGGCTGGCCCATATAAAAATAAAGTTTTTTTTTAAGATTAAACTTTAGTGAATTAAATTGATTAATTATTCAAAAACACTTTAGAAGTAAGAACCTTTGAACTTGGTATGCAAAATATTAGTTCTGTCTTCATAATTGGAATTTTCAAGTTACTAAATTGCAGTTAATTCAAACTTTACGAAACTTCCGTACATGGTGAATAACTAAACTAATGTATAATATTTTTTTATCATTGTGAAGTGTTAAAAGTAATGAATTAAATTATGAATAAATTTTGTAGCTAACAAATGAAATGTTTTATCTATTAAAAGACAATACCAAACAATTCTTCAGAAAATCATATCTAATTTTCAATCTCTTTTCTGAAGCAAAACGATGTTTTCTGTCCTCCTTTCCCTTATGACCAATTTTAGTTTAGTGATTAAATAAATAGTGATAAAAGTTAAAGATACAGTAATGTATAGAAATAGCTAATTTGAATTGCAGAAAGCGATTACATTTTTGTTCCTGATTGAAATGCTTAAGTGTAAATTTTTTTCAACATTGTTGATATATCATTTAACGTTTCAAGATTTTAGATTATATTTAGAATTAAATTCCATTATGTAATTAAGTGCATCATGTCTGTGGGTAGCTCATTTATCATTTCTATTAAAATATTTCGCGTAATGGATACAGTTTCATTCTTTAAGTTTGACGTACGAATAATGTGAGATTTTTTATTTGTATTTTCTGGATACGTAATATGAGTTGAAACACTGCTGCATAACAAATTATTGGTTTAATTTGCTTGAAATTGTTATTAATAACCCTTTGGTATGAGCATTTCGAATGAGTTCAGCAATAAGCAATTTAATAGCTATACTAAAGAAAGAGAGAAAAGCAGACAAATATATCAAAACAGCCAATTTTCTTATATAACAGCATACTGTTTCGAGCCGCTTAAAGAAGGATTTCTTTTCGAAAAGGAACTCAAGGTTTAATGCTATATAAATATATGTCTGACTGTTTATGAAGCCAATACCTTCTCCAAACAAAACCATTTTCGACGGCTTGTACGTACGTATCCTGCAATGGAGATTTAATCCAAGTTGTGTTATTAGTTTACCCAGATAATGGCTTTTCTGATGCGAGCAAGAGTGAGAGAAATGCAGGAAGAGAGAGGTGAGGGAGGGACAGAACGAGATAGAAGGGATGAGGATTCGCATACTGGAAGTAAATTGGGTTAGAGCAATCAAAATGAGGACCGAGGCTCTTGTTACGATCGCAAATAATCTACCGCCCAGTTGGATGGCATTTCGATTAGAAATATTGCCTTGTTTTGCCATCTTATCTGTGTCAGGCATCCGAAATATACCTGCAATACCGAAATATTCTCTATCTGCAATAATAATACTAATAATAATAATACTAACGATCGAACTCTGATATTTGTTGATTGGGTAACGTGTATTAAAGAGACTCGAGTATCGCTAGGGAGCAGGAGGAGGGGAGGAATTGGAAGGAATGCAAAGGGGGGGGGGTCGGAATGAAGTTTCCCCGTTGCTGGTCAACCATCGCAGCTCATTCTGTGTTTGTCTCATATAGCACCACGATTGTCAACTAATTGGTAATCCGGCTTTATTGTGGGAGCCATATACAACAAGAGGTAGCCAGGCTTATTTATATGAAAATCGGCTCTTTTATTTATTACAACCTATATTGTTCATTGACAATGTTTGAGTTACTGTTACTGATTTAGTTCTTGTGTATGAGAGAAAAATGTATGCAATAAACATAATGCTCCTGCATTGTTCAAACATAAAAAATTGAAACGAAAATGAATGAAACAAACCGTAACTGGTAAATTTGAAAATTATTCGAAAAAAAAAAAAAACTTTTGGTATTCTACACAATACGCAGTATTTATTATTATTATTGTGCTATATGCTACAGTTATTTGGAATTGTGAACCTAAATATTTTGTACACGGTATTGAATCTATTCAAAATAACTTTCTGGCCTGGTTGAAGTGGAAATTTAAGTTTTTTTTTAATAACATGAGTTTGACAAATAATCGAAAAGAGATCTGTCTGCCTTCATTGACAGACAGGCGGAATTTATATGACCTAAAGTTTTTTCATGGTCTACTGCATAGGACCGTATATATCTTGAGATAGCTTGAGCATTTCATTTTTCTACAAATTCCTTTCTGTTTAACTAGGAAGTTTGTTCCCTTTTCTTGTTCTAATTTTCCTAACTCATCTATTTATCGATCTATCTTTACCGCTAATAAGTATTATGACATTTTGGATCTCTTTCAACCTAAATTTCACATTATACGTCAGCAATTCTTACATCTATTGAATGACTAGTTCTATTTCTGGTGCCTTTTATTATTTTATCTTCTTGACTTTTTATTTCTCTGAGTTATATGGTGTTTATGTGGCATTATGTTAAATATTGAATTACTAAACAGATACTACATGTTTCTGCTTTCATTTTTTTTTTTTAATTTTGTTATTTTTGTATATTTCTTCTGTTTTAATGTAATTTTTGTTCCATATACGTAAAAAAATTAATGAATTATTTGTTTCAATACTACTGTATTATATGCATGCTACAAGCTATTTTTTTATTTGCAATGAACCATGATATGTTTATATGTTGTTATATTTTATGCATGGTGCATGTAATTCTTTTTTCTATTATTGTTTGTAATATGACTATGTATATTTTTTCTCTCATAGTTCTATGTAATTCTATAATTGTATTCTTGTGGTGCACTAGTGGCAATTCCAGCTGTATGTTTACCAAATTAAATCTTTTCAACATTATTATTATTATTATAAAAGGACTTTGGTTTGCGTTAGGATGAATATGCACTCTTATCTGTTTTGAAATTTTAGTCACTAAACGTCTAAACCGATCTTTGGTCATACTTTTATTCGTTATTATTTGAAGTTTGTCGGAAGGAAACAAGGAATGTCACAAAAGAGGTTTATTGGGAAAATCAAGTTTTAATTCCTTCATCGCTTAATGTTTGAACGGCTCAACAAATATGTAATATTGTCTCCTGAGGACTTTACCTTCGTTCTTTGACAGTTTTGTAGTTCCAATTTTACCCAATAGAATAAGCTATACAGCATAAAATCGCTAGAAATGTGCATAACCGGTTTTCTCCCAATAAACTTCATTTGAGAACCTCAGAATCAAAGGAATACAATGACGTTGGATTTTTTATAGGTTTGAGTCCTTTCAAAGGTAACACGAAGTATGAATATTTTCTGTCCCATATGTATTGTGCCATACATAATAGATGAACTGAAGTAAATATCACTCACCTAATTTAAATATTTACACTGAGTAAGTTGAGGAATTGAATTATTCATCTTTGAAAAGTGTTCTGTTTGTCTTATACTGTGTAAAGATTGCACTGCGATTTTTTTTTAATTTAATACCTTTTCTCAAAAGAGTCGATATCATACTGAATTTGGGATTGGAATTGTCTGTCTTTCCTTGTTAGGAATACAAGATATAATCATTATACCAAATGTACAGTTAATGCATTTTGTTGAATCCATACTAAAATATTCTACAACAAAACAACGGGATATGCGGCATAATTCAAAAATGGTAGTGTGCACAATGTCTGATATGTTATACATTTGTCTGGCAAGTAACACTATTTCAAGTGGACATTCAGATCTATATATATATTTAAAATCAGCATAAGAAACTTAGTTGGTGTGTAAAATATTAGGAGTCATTGGCCAGTGGTTGAAGATAAATTTTTGATACAATCGTCAGATTCTTCTCTGTGGAGAATAATATAAAAAATGTTGAAATACCATTATCTTTTGAAATTGCTGAAAGAAATGGAAAGCAAATACATAGTAATGGGTACTAGGTGGAAGGCGCTTCCTTGTGGAAGGTATATTCATCATGGTCGCCATCTTGAAATCAGCCATCTTGAATTTCGATTGATTGTCTTAAATAGAAAGGGGGTCGTGTAATATGTCATTCTAATACGTTTCTGAAGTCAGTTTTGACGTAAATGTAATATTGTGAGAGATGAGAGTATGTGCCGGGCTATTACATGGAGTAACAATACAATAGCCTAGAAACGCACATTTCTTTTCGAAATAACAACGAAAATGAAACAAAATGCATACAAATTGTTCCTGCGTATAGTGCCCTATCGATATGGAGTTGTACGCATTCGGGTTTCATTTCCGTCGTTATTCCGTTATCTCTCACAATATTACATTTACGGCAAAACTGACTTCAGAAATATATTTCTCGTAAAATTCTAGTCGAGAATTATATATATTACACGACCCCCTTTCCATTTAAGAAAAT
Source organism: Lepisma saccharinum (assembly GCA_022664845.1). Classification (NCBI taxonomy): domain Eukaryota; kingdom Metazoa; phylum Arthropoda; class Insecta; order Zygentoma; family Lepismatidae; genus Lepisma; species Lepisma saccharinum. The sequence continues at coordinate 5,124 of JAGDQP010007807.1, read as the reverse complement.
CAACTAGATTCAATATGGTGGACTTCAAGATGGCGACCATGAAGAATATACCCTCCACAAGGAAGTGCCTTCCACCCACTACCCATTACTGTGTATTTCCTTTCCACTTCTTTCAGCAATTTCAAAATATAATTGTATTTCAACACTTTTATATTATTTTCCACAGAGAAGAATCTGACGATTGTATCAAAAATTTATCTTCAACCACTGGCCAATGACTCCTAATATTTTACACACCAACTCAGTTTCTTATGCTGATTTTAAATATGTATATCTCTTCTACAATGATAGTTTGAAACCTTATTGCCTTTTACGTTCTATACATTAAAAATATAAAAGGCAGTGAAAAGAAAAGAAACACATACACACCGAGATGATAGGACGTAGAATACCCATTTAATAACCATAAAAATTGTTGCAATAATTGATCTTTAATTGAGATATTGAAATTATTAGATACGTTCTAAAAGATTAAATCTGTACTCAATTAAATTAAATTATATCATATACTCAAATAGTAAGATACTTCAAGAACACTTATGAAATAAAAGGATTTTGTGAATACTCACATTTTACAATTAACTCTACTTTATTACTATGCCCTCTACCTTCTGCATTGGCAGCTAGGCAGGTGTATGATCCAGCTGTGTTTCTTGTAATCCCTTGTAGAACAAGACTTTGGTCGCTAAGAATTACTCCAGCTGTTACATTCTGGTGAATTTCTTTGCCCTGGAATACAACAAGAAAGAGATTTTATTTAGATACTGAAATTGTTTTTCACACTTTCCTTCACGTATTTTTAGTTTAGAAATTACATTATTTTTTATACAAAAAGCGTAAAACTGCCATCATCTTGTAAGTCGCGTTTGGTACTCTGAAAAGTAACTAGCGTAATGACCAGTAACTTCCTAAAAGTTTTGAGGTATAGTTAATTTATTTATGGGTTTAGACTCTTTAACTCGGACTAGGATACAGTAGGGCATAGAACAGGGACGACAGCGACCAGGACTTTACCCAAGGTACCATACCGCCATTTACCTAGTGAAACTGAAGGAAACCCTGGAAGATATCAGTCAGGATGGTCGGTGATGTTACCACCTAAACCACCGGGTCTGGATTTTAAGGTACACTATTAAATCATGAAGATCTCTATTTCAGATGGCCATGCAACTGTTCTTCTATTGCCATTAACGAGAATGAGGAAAACCGCCAGTTGATATACTCTAATAACAAAGAGTATACAATTAATTGAAAGCCTGCATATAACGTTGTATTATGATTAGAAACAGTAGAATTTCGTTAAAAAAAAATATTTAAATTTAAAATGTAGAAAAATCGTTGTAGAAAGTAAAACTTTGACAGTACAAAGATAAATTTCTTGAGTACATAAAATTAATGATTATTTCCTAATGACGGTTTAAAACTTTACACATATACTTGCACTAATGTATGCTGCTGGAAACGTAGATAAAGTGATTTTTGACTAACCGTCCGCTAATACTCTAATACTGTTAATTAAATATTTATAAATTAAAGTTTTTACATACTTCTTCCATATTTGAAAAATCACACCGACATCGGCACATTTTTAAAAACTAGTTCCAAAAAATCTGCTAAAATTCTGCTATTGAAAATAATAATAATAATGATGATAAAAATTATGTTGTCCCAGAAAGACCCGAAATTACGGGTTATTTTGGGTGCGTCTAGAATAATGTTAAGCCCCACCCACTTTAGAACAGATTTGAAAACTGGTTCAAAAAAAAAAATTGCTTGCAATGTGCTATTCAAAAACTATAATGTTAAGAATTCTACTGTCCCGGAAAGACCCGAAATTATGGGCTTTATGGGTGAGGCCAGCCCCATTCGTTTTCAGAACATTTTAGAAAAATAAATAAAAATATCTGCTAGTAATCTGCTAATCAATAACAATAATGATACAAATTCTGCTGTCGCACAAAGCCCCGAAATTACGAGTTTTCTGAATGGGGACAGAGTAACGCTCAGCCCCACCCACTTTAGAACAGATTTGAAAACTAGTTCAAGAAACTCTGCTAGCAATGTGTTATTCAAAAACATTAATGATAAAAGTTCTGCTGTCCTGGAAAGCCCCGAAATTACGGGTTATTTGGAGTGGGGCCAGAATAAGGCTCAGCCCCACCTAGTTTAGGAAAGTTTTGAAAACTAGTTCAAAAAATCTGCTAGCAATGTGCTATTTAAAAACATTAATGATAAAAGTTCTGCTGTCCTGGAAAGCACCGAAATTACGGGTTATTTGGAGTGGGGCCAGAATAACGCTCAGCTCTACTCATTGTCGGAACATTTTGGAAAACCAGTTCAAAAAAATCTGCTGGCAATGTGCTATTAAAAGCAATAATGATAAAAGTTCTGCTGTCCCGGAAAGACCCGAAATTACCGGTATGTTGGATGGGGACAGAATAACGCTCAGCCCCAACCCACTTTCAGAACAGTTTCGAAAACTAATTAAAAAAAAATCTGCTATCAATTCAAGAACAATAATGATAAAAGTCCTGCTGTCCCGGAAAGACCCGAAATTACTGTTTTCTTTGGTAGTGCCAGAATAACGCTCACCTCAACCCATTTTCAGAACATTTTCGAAAACTATTTCAAGAAAATCTGTTAGCAATGTGCTATTCACAATACAATAGAACAATAAAAATTCTACTGTTCCGGAAAGCCTCAAAATTACGGAGTTTTATGGGTGGGGCCAGAATAACATCCAACTCCACCCCCTTTAGACCAGTTTTAAAACTAGTTCAAAAAATCTGCTAGTAATGTGCTACTCAATGACAAAAAATATGCTGTCCCAGAAAGCTCCTAAATTACGACTTATTTGGATGGGGCCAGAATAACGCTCAGTCCCACCCACTTTAGAAAAGGTTTGAAAACTAGCTCAAAAACATATGCTACCAGTGTGTTATTCAAGAACAATATTTATGAAAATTCTGCTATCCCGGAAAGAACCGAAATTCCGGGATTTTTGGATGTATCCAAAATAACGCTCAGCCCCAACCCACTTTCAGTACAGTTTCGAAAACTATTTCAAGAAAATTTGCTAGCAATGTGCTACTCAAAAACAATAAAAATTCTACTGTTCCGGATAACCTCGAAATTACTGGGTTTTATAGGTGGGGCCAGAATAACATTCAGCTCCACCCCCTTTAGACCAGTTTTAAAACTAGTTCAAAAAATCTGCTAGTAATGTGCTATTCAATAACAATAATGACAAAAATTATGCTGTCCCGGAAAGATCCTAAATTACGACTTATTTGGATGGTTTCAGAATAACGCTCAGCCCCACTCACTTTAGAATAGTTTTGAAAACTAGTTAAAAAAACATATGCTAACAATGTGCTATTCAAGAATAAAATTGATGAAAATTCTGCTATCCCGGAAAGAACCGAAATTCTGGGATTTTTGGATGGGTCCAAAATAACGCTCAGCCCCAACCCACTTTCAGTACAGTTTCCAAAATTAATTTTAAAAAATCTGCTAGCAATGTGTTATTCAAGAACAATAATGATAAAAGTCCTAATGTCCCGGAAAGACCCGAAATTACTGTTTCCTTGGGTAGGGCCAGAATAACGCTCAGCTCCATCCATTTTCAGAACATTTTTGAAAACTATTTCAAGAAAATTTGCTACCAATGTGCTACTCAAAAACAATAACAATGTGGACAGAGTAACGCTCAGCCCCACCCACTTTAGACCAGTTTTGAAAACTAGTTCAAGAAAATCTGCTAGCAATGTGTTATTCAAAAACAATAATGATAAAAGTTCTGCTGTCCCGGAAAGACCCGAAATTACAGATTTTCAGGATGGCGCCAGAATAACGTTCAGTCCCAAACACTTTAAAACATTTTTGGAAACTAGTTCAAAATTTCTTCTAGCAATGTGGTATTCAAAAACAATAATGATAAAAGTTCTGCTCTCCCGGAAAGCCCGGAAATTATGATATCTTGGAGGGGCTAGAAAAACGCTCAGATCAACCAATGTGCTATTTAAAAACGCTCAGAAAGTTTCGAAAACCAGTTCATAAAAATCCTTTAGCAATGTGTTATTCAAAAACAATAATGATTAAAATTCTGCTGTACCGGGAAGCCCCTAAATTATTGTTTTTCTGGATGGGGCCGGAATAACGCTCAGCAACACACACTTTAAAGCAGTTTTGAAAACTAGTTTAAAAAATCAGCTAACAATGTGCAGATATTTAGTTACAGATTTCTCTTGTTTTTCAACTATTAAGACCCCATCAAAAAACATAATTTCGGGGTTTTCCGGGACAGCATAATTTTTATAAATATTGTTTCTTGAATAGCACATTGCTAGTACATTTTTTTAACTACTTTTCAAATATGTTCTAAAGTGGGTGGCGTTGAGCGTTATCCTGAGCGCTTAAATTTTTGCGAATTCGCGAATCGCAATATTCTACTGTCCCTAGCTATGTGTATAATACCTATAGCTATGTGTCTGTGCCAAAACTTTGCACCCAGTCGTAAATTAAAAAAAAATGGAATGGATAAACCTATTTGAGTACGGTTTCAGTTAACTTAAAACAATATTTGGAAAATAAATTTTACAACTGAGTACAAACTTTTGGAACTGACTGTACACTATACACATAGCTAGAGATTACTCTCCCAACAGCAGAGAGAGAGAGAGAGCGGGAGACATTATTAGCTCGTCTCTTTCTTCTCTTTTTATCATAATATACAGGCTTTCGATTATTGTTGTGTATACTCTTTGTTGTTCGAGTCTGTTTCAACTGGCTTTTTTCCTCATTCTCGTTAATGGAAATTCCGTAGTAGCCTTTGTATTTTATACATGTATTAATTGAAAAAAATACTGAAAGTAAAGCTAAACAAAATTACTGGAAAATGAGAGCTTAAGCTAGACCAAAAAAAAAGTACATATAAAGAAACAAAAATGAGACAATCTCAGTATGTAATTAAATTGTGACTACCACAAAAAGGAAGAAACAACAAAGTATGTTGTTTTGTTTTAAAACAAAATACACGGTATTGACAAAATTTTAATTAAGAATGACTTTTTATATTCATCATATCCAGTACTGGTAATCTGATGATTAAAATTCTGGTTTTCA